>JAYESA010000019.1:122474554-122592054 GCA_036927795.1 Iris macrosiphon | reverse complement strand
ATATATATATATATATATATATATATATATATATATATATATATATATATATATATATACATATATAGATATATGTGTGTATATATATATATAGATATGTGTTTATATATATATATATATATATATATATATATATATATATGTTTGTATATGTGTGTGTGTGTATTTATATACATAAGTATGTGTGTTAGTAGATATGTTAGTGTGTTTATATATATGTATATATAGAGTTGTGTGTATATATATATATATATATATATATATATATATATATATATATATATATATATATATATATATATATATATATATATATATGTGTGTGTGTGTGTGTGGGGGGGGGGGGGGGGGGGGGGGGGCGTGTCTGTGTGTGTGCGTGTAGCAGCAAAAAGCAGCAGCAGCAGCAACATGCTAAAGCAACAACACAGCAGTAGCTAGGCAGCAGCAACAGCAGCTAATGCAGCAGCAGCAACAACAGCAGCAGGTTAAAGCAGCAGCATCAGTTCTAAGCAGCTAGCAGCGCGGCCTAGCATAGCAGCGGGTAGCAGCGGTTATAAGGGAGAGAGAGTGATATATATATATATATATATATATATATATATATATATATATATATATATATATATATATATATATATATATATATATATATATATAGTTAGATAGATAACTAGATAGATTAGTAGATAGTTAGATCATAAATAGATAGATAGATTTATGGATAGATAGATATCTAGATACTAGATAAATAGTTAGATGGATATATAGATAGATAATAAATAGATAGTTAGATAGATACATGGATGGATAGATTAATGGATTGATAGATAGAATTATAGATAGATATATAGATTGATAGATGTGTATATATAAATAGATAGATAGTTAAATAGATAGGTAGATAGTTAGATAAATAGATGGATAAGTAGATAGATATCTAGATATCTAGATAAATACCTAGATTAGATAGATAGAGAGATAGATATCTAGATACATAGATAATTATCTAGATATAAATAGATAGGCATCTAGATTGATAGATACTACATAGTTAGAGAGATAGCTAGATAGATAGATGGATAGATTTAGATAGATAGTTAGATAGATATATATCTATATGTATAGATATATAAATACATATAGCTAGATATATATTATAGCCAGATATATATATGTATAGGTAAGGTAAGGTATATAGATATAAGGTATGTGTATATGTGAGATATATATATGTAGATACCTAGGTATATGCATATATGTATTAGATATATATATTTTAGCCTAGATTATAGCTAGATATATATGTTTATGCATAGTTAGTTAGCTAGAGGGGTAGTAGGGTTGAGTTTAGAGAGATATCTCAATACCTTGAGATATCAAGGTATCTCAATACCTTGAGATATCCAAGGTATTCGGTTTCGAGCGGGGTATTTGAGCAATAGCCTAGGTTTGAGTTTAGAGATAGTTTTTTTTATGTATATGTGTATATATTTACGCGTGCTAGCATAGGTTTTAGCGGGTTTAGATGGGGTGTATAGCGTAGGGTGAGGTATCGGATACCGAGGGTATCCCGGTATCTCAAGGAGGCGAGTTTGAGGGTTTATTAGCTTAATGAGCTCGGTTTGACCTAGAATTTCTGGGGCACCCTAGTTTGACCTAGGCTTGACCGTAGTTGACTCGGTTGACCACCAAAGTCAACTTTTGACCTAGATTTCACCTAGAGTTGACTTTTTGGACCTAGAGTTGACTTTTTGATCCAAATTTCACCGATTTGACCCGTTTGACCTAGAACGACCCTAGAAGCCTATTTTAAGTTATTTTATATCTGTTTAACTCATTAGAACCCTATTTAACCATAATTTTCATAATAGGTCCTTGCGACACCAGTTCGGATCGCCAGTTGCTCAGGACGTTAGGCGAGTACATTCTCTGATAGTTTTCATTATCTGATAATTATTATGATTCAGCTTCTAGTATAGTATCATCTGATTATTCTGGCACAACACGAGATACTGACTGGTATTTCTGGATTCATTTCCTTGCGACACGTATATTTCATATTTCTGGCCTCTATTCTGGAATCACTACTGGCATCACCTACAGGCATCACTACAGGCATCACTCATTTTTCATGCTGGACTCATCTTGATTTACGTGTTGGGTCTTGGATTTACTTGTATTAGTCAGGGCGGGGAAATACTCGAGTAGACATGTAAACATTCCCATCTGGAATCACTCCCTCTGGTCTAATCTGAAATAATAGCAGCCGCACACCCAGTGTGCGGTGAGCCGTACTTACCTCTAGCCGTTTACATATCGAAACAAGTATTTCAAAGACATCGAGTTTATTCTTTCTAGTCTGGACTCACTTGCATTTCTTGCTGATCTCACTTACATGTTTCTGGACTTGACTCATTAAATGCACCCTTGCTGGACTCACTACACGTTCATGTGCACGAACTTACTCTTAGTTTAGATTTCTTGTATCTTGCAGTTATTGCTATCTTGTTTCTGATATCTATGCATCTTTATCTTTTATGCACCAGTGATATGTATATTTCTTGTTCCATACTTTATTTCATTCTTCTTGCTACTTGCTATAACTGTTTTATAGTTTTTATCATTTAAATGGAACTGCTGTTAGATATGTACTTGCTCCAGTCATGACTGGACATATTTTTCTAGAGTATCCGGAGGAGTGGTGTCCAACATTTTATAGACCTGAGCCTGTCGATGGTGCAGACAGGGACCCTCTAGTTTAGGAGTGATTTCCGGGTTGGTAGTCGGGATCACTAGGACCTTGTTATTGTTTTTATTAGCTTTTAGCACCGGATTTGTCTTCGATTTTGGATTGAGACCTTGTATTGTATATGATTTTGGATGTTGTATTATTATTTGATGTTGTGGTTGTTGTAGTAGTTGTTGTTGGTTAGACTTTATAGTTGTTAGACTTCTTGTTATCTTATCATGCTTAGATTCGTGATTGAGTACATTGTGATTATCATTATGATATTGCTCCTCCGTTTGGAGTTGAGATCTTGATAGGTTTATGTATTGATTGCGTGAGATTGTTATCTAGATAGTTGACCTAGACAATATTCTATCGCCGATGCTGCGGCGTAGGCTGGACGTACCCACGACTCATGCCCAATTTTTCGGGTGCGGGTCGTGACACATTTTTGGTGGCGGCCCCATGCAGGTCTCGATTCACAATTAGTGCGATGTCGTGGTGGTACAACAACTTAGTTGTATTGCTGCGAGCCTGCTCTAGGATCTAGGATCTAAAATATGGGTGTACTCAATCACGACTAGGAACAATTCCAATCTAATTACTGAATTGCTTTCTTTTGAAATATTACTGTCCTTCTTTGATGATATCATATCTTGCGCCGTATTGACTTCTTTTGATCTGTGTTCAGGATGCCTCCGAAGACACGATCCCATCGTACCATTCCAGCAGTTGCCACCGAGAGGTCTGCTACCTCTCGTCCAGCTCGTATTCAGGCAGCTGCTACCACTCCACTCACCACTCATGCGGTTGAGGGAGCATCTGCTTCTCTCGGGGATCCTCCTCTACCTGGGGATCTTCCTCTACCTGTCGATCCAAGGACTACCCCAGTCGTTCAGGTGGTGCCTCTACCACCTCCTGCACTAGTAGACGCCATGCAGTTGTTTGCGTTCTTCAGGGAGATGATGGATGTGCAGCACCGTCAGGTAAATGTGATGAGGCTGGGCATTGAGAACGCCCACCAGGTGGCCATGACGGCAGTGGACAGGGTGGCACAGATTCAGCCACAGGTAGATCAGATTCATCATCCGAGGTCGGGCAGTATTATTGACTTCCAGAGGATGCGACCCAAGGAGTTTCGGGGTATAGAGGGAATCCTGTACGCGGATGACTGGATAGAGCAGATTGAGGGCATCTTCAGGCTGGCACAGATTTCAGACAGCATGTAGATAGAGGTAGCAGGCAGTCAGATGTTCGACCTCATTTTGACATGGTATCGCACTGATACGAGGATCGCGGCTCCAGGACTTACTTGAGAGGCTTTCAAGAGGCTTTTTAAGGAGAAGTTTTTCCCAGATGTGGCGCTCAGTACTTTGGAGAGCCAGTTCAAGGCACTCGTCCAGGGGAGCATGATGGTGGACGAGTACGCAGCGGAGTTCTGTCGTCTGGGCAGATTTGTGGAGGGCTTGAGTGAGGCAGCAAAGGTGAGAAAGTTTCTCAAGGGCTTGGTTATGGCGGTCAAGTCTTTGACTAGGAGCGACCGCGAGGCGACTTTCGAGTAGATAGTAGGAGACGCTCAGAGAGCAGAGGATGACTTAGAGCTCAAGTCCAAGAGAGGCAGGGATGATTCAGGTAGTGCGAGTGGCAGTGTGGGACCGGCTAAGTGTCCCTATGTGCAGAAGGCAGTGCAGCAGGGTCAGGATCAGAGAGCGCCCACTTGTGCCTACTGGAGGAAGGAAGGACATACTTAGGATGTTTGTAGGGGAGGCTGAAGGTGTGTTTGTTATGTGGATCCGCTGCTCACCAGATACGAGATTGCCCCACTGTACCTCCATTGGGTGGAGCACAGGATCAGAGAGTTGGAGCTAGGCCACCTGTGGCACAGCATCATGTCCCGCACCAGCAGAGGGATACACCCCAGCAGGGTAGGGCTTATGCGTTGACGGTCGAGGAGGCCGATGCTACGGGTGTAGGGTTAGCAGGTCTGTCACTTTTTTCTTCTTCCTGTCCTTTCCATTCCTTGTGGTGTGCTTCATTGGTACTTGTTAGATTTTCTTTGTGCTGTAGAAGATAGTATAGTGACCCTGATTGAGACTGTGATAACACGACCAGTAGGACCATGATCTTGTATATTGTTTAGGTAGAAATTCTTGACTGTGATTGTTGGGGGTTTGACCTAGAGGGAGTGCGATTGACTTTAAATTTTGAGGACAAAATTTTCTAAGGAGGATAGGTTTGTCACTACCCCATTTTCAAAGCCGGATATTTTTTTATTTTAATTTAGTTAATTGTGTATTATTTATAATTAATTATATTTATATTTAATTAGTGATTGTATTATATTTTTATTGATTATTTTAGGGTTTTGGCTAGCCTGGACCCATGTCAGACCCTAGTGAACCCATGTCTGACCCAACCCACACCCTTGTGAGACTTATTTTTTGGTTTAGAATATTTATTATATTTTTAGTGGGTTAGTTGGAGAGATTTGGAGTTAGTTGGAGTACTTTTGGAACCAGAAACCCAAAACCAAGTTAGAAAAGGGCATTTTGGGTATTTTGGACATTAGGGAACCCTTTATTTTGGTGTGGCCGGCCTATTCCCAGCCCCATTCCCGCTCACCAGCAGCCCCAGCCCCCCATTTCTCTTCTTCTTCACTTCTTCTTCTTCTCAACTCCTTCTTTCTTCTTCTTTCCTTCTTCCAAACTCAAGCAAGTAAGTTTTCTCCATTTTCTTTCCTTTCTTCTTCCATTTCTTCTACTTATGTGAACCCTAACCCTATATTTTTCCCTAACCTAGGTGGGTAGAGCTTAGATTTGGTATTGGAGCTTGGATTGGGAGCTTGGAAGCTTGTTGTGGTAGATTTGAAGCTTTTTGGAGACTTTGGCTTGGAATTCCAACTCTCAATAGGTAAACCCTGATTTTTCTCCTTATAATTACTTTTTTATAGTGTAATTAATAGTTTAGAATCTTCCTAGACCTTAGGGATACCCGTGGGAGGAAGTAGGAACTAGTTTGGTAGTGTTTGGAAACTTTAACACTAGGTTTTGTGTCAATTTTGGGTAGAATCCAAAATTGGCCTAAATTTGGGTGATGCCCTAGGTTAGACGGACCTAGGTAGACATTGTCGGGTGTCTTGAGGGTAAGTGCGTGTCTCCGTTCGGACACGGAAAGTCGTGTCGTAGAGAAACGGGCATTTTGGGCATTTTTGGGGTTTTCGTCATCGTCGGTTCTAAGTGCGTTCGCGTTTTCGCCACGGGCCTAGAATCGACGGGATAGTATTTTTTCTTGGATCTAGACATCGTTTAAAACCCGTGAGTAAATTTTGGGCCGATTCCGAGTTGGTTTGTTGTGCGTTTCAGGAGGTTTTTCGAACCGCACACCGCGTGTTCTTCGAAATGACCGAACGGCCATTTCGACTTAGTTTTCTAGGTTCGGGCTTATGCACGCATTGGGTTAGCTTCAGGGAGTGTGTGCTAGAATTCTCGGATTATATTTTATATATTTATAGGTATTTGTGCGTGTCGGGATCGTTGGGCGCGCGTTGGTGGGCGTTGTGTGCGTTGTTGTGTGTTGTGTTGTATTTTGTATATAGGTGTATATGTGTCTCTCTCTATATATATATTTATATGTATGTGTGTCTCTCTCTATATATATATTTATAGATATATGTTGTATGTATACATATTTGTGTGTATATACCTATAATTGTGTTTGTGTATATGTATTAGTGAGTGTGTGTGTGTGAGTGTGAGTGAGTGTTTATATATATATATATATATATATATATATATATATATATATATATATATATATATATATATATATATATATGAGTTTGTGTATGTGTGTATATTTATACATGTATGTGTGTATATATATATATGTATGTTATAGATGTATGTTTGTGTGTGTGGTTGTGTGTTTGTGAGAGTGTGTGTGAGAGTGAGTGTGTGTGAGTGAGTGTATATATATATATATATATATATATATATATATATATATGATTGAGTGTGTGTGTGTATATGTATATATATATTAGTGTGTGTATATATATATATATATATATATATATATATATATATATATATATATATATATATATATATATATATATGTGTGTTTATATATATATATATATATATATATATGTGTTTGTATATGTGTGTGTGTGTATTTATATACATAATTATGTGTGTTAGTTGATATGTTAGTGTGTGTATATATATGTATATATAGAGTTGTGTGTATATATATATAAGTATGTTTATATATATATATATGTGTGTGTGTGTGTGTGTGTGTGTGTGGGCGTGTCTGTGTGTGATTGTGCTTGTGTGTGTGCGTGTGCGTGTAGCAGCAAAAAGCAGCAGCACAGCAGCAGCTAGGCAGCAACAGCAGCAACAGGCGAAAGCAGCAGCACAGCAGTAGCTAGGCAGCAGCAACAACATCTAATGCAGCAGCAGCAACAACAGCTAATGCAGCAACAGCAGTTCTAAGCAGCTAGCAGCGCGGCCTAGCATAGCAGCGGGTAGCAGCGGTTATGAGGGAGAGAGAGTGATATATATATATATATATATATATATATATATATATATATATATATATATATATATAGTTAGATAGATAGATAACTAGATAGATTAGTAGATAGTTAGATCATAAATAGATAGATAGATTTATGGATAGATAGATATCTAGATACTAGATAAATAGTTAGATGGATACATAGATAATAAATAGATAGTTAGATAGATACATGGATGTATAGATTAATGGATTGATAGATAGAATTATAGATAGATATATAGATTGATAGATGTGTATATATAAATAAATAGATAGTTAAATAGATAGGTAGATAGTTAGATAAATAGATGGATAAGTAGATAGATATCTAGATATCTAGATAAATACATAGATTAGATAGATAGAGAGATAGATATCTAGATACATAGATAATTATCTAGGTATAATAGATAGGCATCTAGATTGATATATAAATAAATACTAGATAGTTAGAGAGATAGCTAGATAGATAGATGGATAGATTTAGATAGATAGTTCGATAGATATATATGTCTATAGGTATAGATATATAAATACATATAGCTAGATATATATTATAGCTAGATATATATATATATATGTATAGGTAAGGTAAGGTATATAGATATAAGGTATGTGTATATGTGTGTATGTGAGATATATATATGTAGATACCTAGGTATATGCATATATATATTAGATATATATATATATTTTAGCCTAGATTATAGCTAGATATATATGTTTATGCATAGTTAGTTAGATAGAGGGGTAGTAGGGTTGAGTTTAGAGAGATATCTCAATACCTTGAGATATCAAGGTATCTCAATACCTTGAGATATCCAAGGTATTGGGTTTCGAGCGGGATATTTGAGCAATAGCCTAGGTTTGAGTTTAGAGATAGTTTTTTATGTATATGTGTATATATTTATGCATGCTAGCATAGATTTTAGCGGGTTTAGACGGGGCGTATAGCGCAGGGTGAGGTATCGGATACCGAGGGTATCCTAGTATCTCAAGGAGGCGAGTTTAAGGGTTTATTAGCTTAATGAGCTCGGTTTGACCTAAAATTTCAGGGGCACCCTAGTTTGTCCTAGACTTGACCGTAGTTGACTCAGTTGACCGCCAAAGTCAACTTTTGACCTAGATTTGACCTAGGGTTGACTTTTTAGACATATAGTTGACTTTTTGACCCAAATTTTACCGGTTTGACCCGTTTGACCTAGAACGACCCTAGAAGCCTATTTTTAGTTATTTTATATCTGTTTAACTCATTAGAACCCTGTTTAATCTTGCTTTTCACAATATGTCCTTGCGACACCAGTTCGGATCGCCAGTTGCTCAGGACGTCAGGCGAGTACATTCTCTGATAGTTTTTATTATCTGATGATTATTATGATTCAGCTTCTAGTATAGTATCATCTAATTATTCTGGCACAACACGGGATACTGACTGGTATTTCTGGATTTATTTACTTACGACACGTATATTTCATATTTCTGGCCTTTATTCTGGAATCACTACTGGCATCACCTATAGGCATCACTACAGGCATCACTCATATTTCAGGATGGACTAATCTTGATTTACGTATAGGGTCTTAGATTCACTTGTATTAGTCGAGGTAGGGAAATACTCGAGTAGACATATAAATATTCCCATCTGGAATCATCAAGAATCACTCTCTGGTCTAATCTGGAATGATAGTAGCCGCGCACCCAGTGCACGGTGAGTCGTACTTACCCCTAGCCGTCTATATGTTGAAACAAGTATTTCAAAGACACCGAGTTCATTCTTTCTAGTCTGGACTCACTTGCATTTCTTGCTGGTCTCACTTACATGTTTCTGGACTTGACTCATTACATGCACCCTTGCTGGACTCACTACACGTTCATGTGCACGGACTTACTCTTAGTTTAGATTTCTTGTATCTTGCAGTTACTGCTATCTTGTTTCTGATATCCATGAATTTTTATCTTTATGCACCAGTGATATGTATATTTCTTGTTCCATACTTTATTTTATTCTTCTTGCTACTTGCTATAACTATTTTATAGTTTTTATCATTTAAATGGAACTGTTGTTAGAGATGTACTTGCTCCAGTCCTGACTGGATATATTTTTCTAGAGTATCCGGAGGAGTGGTGTCTAACGTTTTATGGACCTGAGCCTGTCGATGGTGCAGACAGGGACCCTCTAGTTTAGGAGTGATTTTCGGATTGGTAGCCGGGATCACTAGGACCTTGTTATTGTTTTTATTAGCTTTTAGCACCGGATTTGTCTCCGATTTTGGATTGAGACATTGTATTGTATATGATTTTGGATGTTGTATTATTATTTGATGTTGTGGTTGTTGTAGTAGTTATTGTTGGTTAGACTTTATAGTTATTAGACTTCTTGTTATCTTATCGTGCTTAGATTCGTGATTGAGTACATTGTGATTATTATTATGATATTGCTCCTCCGTTTGGAGTTGAGATCTTGACAGGTTTATATATTGATTGCGTGAGATTGTTATCTAGATAGTTGACCTAGACAGCATTCTACTGCCGATGCTGCGGCGTAGGCTGGACATACCCACGACTCATGCCCAATTTTTCGGGTACGGATCGTGACAGTGTAGAAGCCAATAAATGTCACCATGGCGTAGAAGCCGAGTAGTTGTCAAGTTGGCGTAGAAGCCAAGTAGGCGTGGAAGCCCAGTAGGCGTAGAAGCCTGATGCTGCATGGATAGGTAGCTAGCATAAAAGATAGCCGATCCTCCTTTCTTGACTGATGTCTTGATCTAATTCTGGACCAAATAGCCTTATTACGCACCAATACAGATATAGCCTTAGTTGACGTATTCCGAGGAGATAGCATGCGGCGTACTCCTATAGTTGAAAATAGCCAGGTCGGCGTATTTCAAGGAGGTAGCGTACAACGTGCTCCTATAGCTGAAAATAGCCTGATGGCGTAGTATGCAGAGGTGATGATGTGGACGTATTAGCCGTAATTATGGTTCACCCAGTCTTTGAAAATAGAACCAAAACTCGTGCATTAAATGCAGAGATCTGCCCCCATCACGCGCATTAACTGCCAAAATGTGCCTCGAGCTCTGTACGAAGAGCAGCTTTTGACGTGGCGGTTCGTTTGTCTCTTGTTGAGAGTAAAAGCTCCCATTTGCCTGTATAAAACTAGGCAGAGTATTCCCTTGTATGCGTAAAAGCATTTTGTATCAAGGAAATGTCACTAAACGACGGTTTGGGTCTCTGTGCCGCACCATTATTACAGCCGTCGTCTGGATAGTCGTGCAATACCCTTTGTCAGGAGTCAGGTTCACTGCATGATCTGACAGGTTCATTCGAGGAATACGAAGAGTTCTCCGTACAACTTCCCACTGCATTTAAAAGCGAGTAGGTTTTACGCCAGAGTGGCGATATAACAACCTTTTTACGCTGAAGCAGTCTTAACACACTGCATTATGCGGGTTGTTTTGGAGCTATATTTACGCTGTACTAGCGATAAAGATCTACTGTACGCCGATGGATCTGAGGTTATTTCTTACTCTACATAGTACTGAAACTCTGCTTTACGTGGATCTTATGCATACTGCGTATAGCTCTGCAGCATATTTTTTTTGCTTCTACAACCATCTTGGGCCTTTGTTGTCGGGAATATGTTGAACTGGAGGGACTCCATGTTTGTAGTGACCGTCTTGTCTTCGAAGTCTATAGTGAGAGCTTTGGAGTCGATTAATCATTGTATGTGCCTTTTTAATATGTAACAATCTTGCATGGCGTGATGGACATATCGATGTTAGTGGCAATACTTGGGATTGTCAACCTTGTCTACTTCATCGGGGCATTTGACGTCAGGTAGCTAGAGTTTGTTGTCCTTCATCAATACTTTAAAGATTTTTATAACATTATCGTCATCAAAGGTACAAGTCTCTTGTACTTTTGGTGGCTCTGTTGGCGTGGTAACATGTGAGGTCAGACTTTTGGACACATTGACCATCAGGGCTTGCTTTCCTTTACCGTCATGTTTGTCCAGCATGTGTTCGAATGCATGTTGGTCGAAGAGAACGACCAACATCCTCTGAGTCGAACATAACTTGGTCACGTCGAATTGCGTCACCAACTTCTCATTGGAGAAGAAGCTCTTCCCTAGTAGAGTCACCATTTTTGTTGACATCGCACAAATATTACGAAAAAAGTTGAACAAAATTTTGTATTGATTGAGAATTGACAAATAGTACAAAAGAATTCCTAATATAGAAGAATCTAAGTACAATAAAAAAAGATCTGGGCAAGTATGATGGTGGAGATCGAGCACTGCATCGTCTCCTTTACTCCGTTCACGATCCGGGACCAAGGAGGTTGACGAGGCTTCGGGCGACGCTTCTTTATTCTTCTCCTTCTCTTTTTATTATCTGTCCTCATGGTGGCGGTGGTATTTGCATGTGGGAAAACACCCACTATTTATAGCTTTAAGAAGGCTTTATGTAGGCACATACGTACGCGAATTGCATGTCAAGGCATGCTATATTACGGCTGCCACATGGCAAGTCGAGATCTGGGGTCGCTGATGCCCATGATACTCATGACACGTGTCATGTACTAATTTTAATGACTATGGTTGCACCTTGGGAATACTGTTGCTTGGTGCATGAAGATCACTGAGGGATAGTGGTGGTGCATGTCACTACTGGCACATGGAACACTAGAGAAGTAATGGTGCATGGCACTGTTGGCACATGAGAATACTGGAGAAGTAGTGGTTGGCGCATGGCTCTGGATCACTTTGGCACATGGGTCTTGATCAATACGGCACATGGCTCTTGATTACTGTTGGCGCATGGTATAAATTTTTCATGCTTCTACAATGGGCATTAACCGCCTTAATTAGTGGGCAGTTTCTCCATGTCATGAGGTGATAGTAGCAGGCGCGAGATGGCACTCATTTTTCGTACATATGCAGGGGTGCAGCGGAACAGCGCACGCTTTCGCGTGGCTACGGTATTTTCAATGGATGGCTGCTTCCGCAGAAAACATGGTTTATGACAGTGAGGTACGTGGCAGTAACTGTCCCTTGTTAGTGGGCATTACCACCACTTAAGGTATGGATAATGGGCATTAACCGCCTTAATTAGTGGACAGTTTCTCCACGTTAAGAGGTGATAATGGCAGGAATCGCCTATGCTTAGTGGACATGATTTAGTGTCTACTAAGTGAGTGGGCTGCCAAGGGGTTCTCCCATATATATACAGGTTGTGTTATTCCAGGGGATTGAGTGACATACACAGAGAAAAATTAAGAGAATAGAGCGTGTATGTTGTGAGAGGAGCCTTATAAGCATCTATAAAGTAGAAGGAGTTGTTGCCCGTACAAGAAGTCCAAGTTCCATCCATTACAGAGTGACAAGAGCGTTCCAGAAGTTCAATCTTTTGAACTTGCTGGTTCCTAGGAGCAAATCGACGGAAAGGGTCGAATCTTGCTTTGAGCAACGGTAATTTCTGATGGAACTGGGGATCCCTAGGACCGTCGATTGATGTATATATCGATCAATACAATATTAACATGTTTAATACGTGATCTAACCCTTTAAAGACGAAAACTAGGGTTCACAAATTATACCTAAAGTGATAAAAAGTAGAAGACGGTCTCCAGCTCGATCAACTAGCAACCTCAAGATCTTCTGCACGTATTCCTTCATCAAATTGGGCGTCGTATGGACGATGATCTTCTAACCTTTTCTTTTCCTTAGTCGACCCTCTTTCTCTCCTTACGTGAAAGTCAAATTTAGAGAAAGCTGCTAGCTTCTGATATGTTATGACGGCCAGAGAATAAAGGATATATGTAGGCTACGACATGGACCATGAGAAAAAAATAGGATTAGGTCTCCTAACAGATATGGGTATCCCATGTTCAGTCCGAACACAACCCAGGCCCATTAACAATAGCTCGGTCCACTAAAGAGTTATTGTTGCACTACCTTCCTAATCCCAAATTACGTTTATGGGCTCATTCTTATTATATGTATGTTCGTCTCCCCATGTTAAGATATCGAATTTTTGTCGATCAAATTAAGTTACTGACAACTATATTGATCAACATCTTTTATCCTTGAGTAGTACCACTCAACTTTATTTGTCATATCGGATATAATCCACCTGCAGGGTTTACATGATAATCCTTATGAGTTTCTTAAAGGGACATTATCAATCCGATGTATAGGGACATAGATTTCTTTTATAATCAACAGTCCATCATACACACAATAATATTACCCAATTCATAGAGGTTATTGACTCATAATGAATCTCACTCTTTTATGAGTCAATGTAATGCACACTGTATATATATGTCTGTTATTACATCTGGATTAAGAGCACAAGCATCCATAATAACAAAGGTATTTGTTCTCTTATGTAGTCAATACAAAGAAAATAACCTCAAGTGGACATGTTCAATATACACAAAGTGTACTAGTGTAAACTAATAGTCAAGATAGACTAATACTATATTACACTACAACCTTACTAATGGTTTGTCCAAATCCATCTAGGTTGTGAACTATTTATATATTCCACATGAAACTGATAATATGATCTTCTGTGTGACACCACACACCATATTATCTAAAATATAGAATATCAGACATTTGCATTAACATTATAACAATACAATATGCAAATATTTGTCCATATAATTCTCATTCAAAAATAAGAAAATGTAGTTAATACAAAGTGAGGCTTTTAGTATATAACCCTAACAATTTCATCACCCAAGGAGATTTAATTATTTTGTGTTGTTTCTTCTTTCTCGTATTATTTTTTGTAATTTTCTTCTGTAGCAATTGTGATTGCTAGTACCCTTTTTTTACAAACTTTCTTTTCATTAGAGTCTATTTGTATTTTTATTACGTAAGATCATTAAGAGCAGTAATCGGTGGTATTTTTTTTATTTTCACGTACGTTTGTACGATCTTTGTTACGTCAGAATTAATAATCTCAAAGCAAGATCCAAAAAACAGAGATGGAGAACCGTGCAAGTCTCCTCGATAACAGTTTCCACATACTTGAAATTTTTGGTGGAGTGCATTACAACAACTGGAAGAGGAAGATATCTCTGAATCTTCAAATCGTCAATATTGATTATGTGTTGACAGATTCAGAAAATATTCCAGAAAAGGTTGACGCACAAAAGAAGGCAGAAGCAACTGCTACATAAAAGAAATAAAGAAGAGACAACATATTTTATAGGTTGCGATTCTCAAGTCCATGGACGATTCTATGTCATAATCGTATAGCAAGAAAGAGATTGCAAGCGACATCTGGGAATCTCTTGAGAAGCAATACAAAGATGATGAGCTGATGTCCAAGATCCATCTCGTCAATAAGTTCATGAAGATGTAGTTTGAAGATGAGAAGACGATGCTGCCCCAAGTTAAGGAACTGATAAAGTCGCAACAAAAGCTTGAAGAAGAAAGTATGCCTCTAGAGTACAAGTTCATGGTGGGGATTATTATGTCCAAGCTCCCTCCTGGTTGGAACAAATTCAATTCAGAATGGATATGTACCGCAGGAAGATAAAGATCATGCTAGAAGATCTTTTGTACTGGATACATATTGAAGATGAAGCCATAATTTTTTTAAAGTTGGACACTGTCCAAATAGTTCGCTAAGGCAAAAATGGTATAATCCAATGATTCCAAAGAAAAACAGAAGGCTTCCTATAGCAACAAGAAGAAGGACTTCAACCATATGAAGGTGAAGTTAGCTTCTTTCAAGCCAAATCCTAAATTCGACGGAGCATGTTTCAATTGTGGCAAGAAGGGTCATTTTAAGAAGGATTTCAGATTCAAGCCTAAACCAAAAGAGCAAGGTGAGCTTAACTTGGTTGATATGATTCCACAAGTTGACTCATCTGGCATGGATACCGACTGGTGGGTGGATACGGGAGTATCTTGCCACATGTGCTCTAAGAAGAAGTTGTTCACCAAATACGAATATACTTTTGAGAAGATTTCGATGGAAAATAAGTCTCAAGCTGACATTCTGGGGATCATGACAATGGTGTTGAAACTGACTTGGGAAAGTCTCTTACTCTGGAGAATATAAAGCACATGCCAACGATCTCCAAGAACTTGATCTCAGGGAGTTTGTTGTGCATCGCGAGCCTGAGATGGACATCAATGAGGGTTATACGGTGATGTCTTATAAAGGGGCTTACTTCGAAAATGCTTTCTATACCGAAGGGATGTTTAAACTGTAGCTTATAACTCATTCTGAGTGTATCAATGTATTGTCTACTTCTGGTTATTCTCTTGAATTATGGCATAGTAGACTAGGATCATACATGTACATTATAAAAGAATAAATAAAATGTCTAGTATAGGCCTTGTCACCAAATATGGGGATAAGAAACTGGAGAAATGTGATTGTGCGCAGACAAATATTATAAGAAAGTCGTTCAGACGGGTGAACCGAAACATATATCATTTATAGTTCGTGCACTCAGATATTTGTGACTTCAAACAATTCTCCAAAAAGGTCGGGATAATATAATTTATTACCTTCATCGATGACTACTCAAAGTATGCCTTCGTCTATCATCTCAAGTCAAATGATGAAGTGTTCGAGAAGTTCAAGGACATCAAGGCTGAAGCAAAACGTCAAACGGGACAATAACTCAAGAGACTGAAAATTAATTGAGATGAAGAGTATCGTTCCTTTGAATTCGTATCTTTCTGCAAAGAACATAGAATTATCAATGAAACGAATGCTCTGTATTCTCCCCAAAAAAATTGTGTAGCAGAAAGGAAGAACATGACATTGACAAAGATAATGAATTCTATATTGCCGACTGTTGGAGTTTCGAATTACTACTGGGGAGAAGCTATGGTTACAGATATATTTATTGTGAAGAGAGTGTCGTTCGCAGAATCAGATCTTCCTCTTCATGAACTCTTGTTCAAGGTCAGTCCTAACTTGAATATCATTCGTGTGTGGGGTATCTAGCGTATGTGAAGCTTCCGGATATCAAGATTAAGAAGCTAGGAACGAGGACTGCAAAGACCATGTTCTTGTGTTATGCCAAAAAAAGAGATGCTCGAAGGCTTCTTAGTATTGAATAAACTCATATAATTGAATCTCGCGACGCAAAATTTTTGAAGACAAGTTTTTAAGACACAAGAATATCATTCTCGCGGATATTTCGGAGAATACTGTATGCACTGAGGAGGTCAATGCTTCCAAAGAAGATGTAGTGCAAGACGAGGTTGTCATGAAGAGGCAATGCCTGAACAAGTGCACCATAAACCATCTTCAAAGCAAATGAGGAGGTTGAAGGACTTTGGAGATAATTTTGTCACCTATCATGTGGAAGTCGATTCGCTTACCTATGATGAGATGATGAAGACCAAAGATGCTACTTTCTGGAAGAAGGCGATCAATGATGAGATTGACTCTATAACATCCAATAATACTTGGGTGTTGGTCATTCTGCCTGAAGCATCAAAATCCATCGGATGCAAATGGATCTTCAAGAAGAAGCTGAAGACCGACGAAACTGTTGATAAGTTTAAGGCAAGGCTAGTGGCTAAAGAGGTTTCTTAGAAGCAGGGGATTGACTACTTGGACACATATGCTTCAGTTGCGTGGATGACAACTATCAGTATCCTGATTTCTCTGAGTGCTATTCATAAGGTGGCCATTTATCAGATGGATGTCAAGACAACATACCTGAATGGAGATTTGGCCAAAAAGGTTTACATGAAGCAACCAAAAGGCTTTATTGTCAAAGACCTTGAAGACAAAGTATGCAAGCTGATAAAATCTCTATACGGTCTGAAGCAAGCTTCCAAGATGTGGCATGAGAATTTTGATAAGGTTATCTGATCTAACGGTTACTGGGTCAACGAGACGAATATGTATGTTTATACTGAGTTCGCTGAAGGTAGAGGACTGATAGTTTGTTTATACATGGACGATATGCTAATCCTGGGTATCGATCTACAATGCGTCCAGAGAGAAATAAATTCTTCACATCTAAGTTCAGTAAAAATGACATGGAAGATGCTGAAGTTATCCTAGGGATAAATATTATCCAAACAAAATATGAGTTTGCTCTGTCACAAGCTTACTACGTAGAGAAAATGCTTATACTTTATGGATATTAGGATCTTCCGAGGACCGATACTCCATACCAGTGTAATAAGTGTTGACACATTTAATACCGGTCAACTTGATTTTGATAATTAACTAAACTATGATTTGATATACTGCAATATGGTGCAACGGAAGACTTTACAAGAAGGATAACACTGCTATTGTTCATAAGAAAATTATTGCAAGATTACGTATGGTTCTTTAATATTTTCTTATATAATTTTATACTTTATTTTAGTCTAGGACTATTGTAAGTTGAGTCGCACTTGACAACTAGATGCACTCAAGTCCACTCAAATAAGCCTACCCAAACTAGATCAAACTGACCCAAGTTCATTCAAATGAGCCAAACAAAACCTAACCTAAACCTAACTCAAACCCAACCTGAAACATGAATCCAATATTTTGGAAACTGAGCAACCGAACTCGGACCAAACTCGGACCAAATTCTGCCCGAACTCTGACCGAACTCTGCCCGAATTCTGACCAAACTCTGCCCGAACTCGGTCAAGGTTGAATTAAATTTTCCTGATTCGACTCAGTTTTTATGGCAAGGCTCCAACGTTCGAATTTTTGAACGTTTGAGGACCAAACTCTACCCAAACTTAGTTCACAAAAAGCCCATAAATATAGATAATTTTCTACCATTTCAACTCACTCATTCACTCAATACTTTTTCATCTTCTCTTATCTATTTGAGTAACACTCTGATCTTAAACCTTCCTATTACCAAGAAACAACTTCCTTAGTCTTCTAAGTGCCAGTGATATCTCGGTTAGAAGTCTATTTCATGTTGTAAAAAACTTGGAAATTAAGTTTCGTCTTCCATTCAAGTTTAAAGTCGACGTGCTCTTCGAATCAAAGCATATAGTTGTAAGAAGTCGACAAGCACTTCAGATCAAAGCTTGAATGTACGCTATTTGTAATAATAGTGGATTTAACTCCGAGCAAGAGTTCTCAGGACTGGATTAGTTTTTCACAAGGAAAACCAGTATACATCTTGGTGTTAGCGTTTGTAATTTCTGAACTTTATTTACTTTTCGTATGTACTTGCTATATTACTTAGTTCGTAATTAGCCTTAATGTTTATTGGGTAATTATGACACAAATACTATTCACCTCCTCTAAAGTTGCCTTCAAGTGGTATCAGAGCTAAGTTATCTTGAACATGAAAAAAATACTTGAGTAGATATATGGAAACTATCAAACTCATTTACACCATCAATGGAGAAAGCCAGTCCTCAAATAGGCCACCCCTATTTGCTGGAACCAACTACACATATTAGAAAACACATATGAGCTTCTATCTTAAGTCACTAGATTTTGACTTATGGTCAATTATTATTGATGGCTACAAAAAGCCTGCTAGAATTGTTGCAGGTGGTAACCTTGCTGATAAGCCTAATGATAAATACATTGAACTATAAAAGAAATAAGATAGTCTTGATGTTAAAGCTATAAATGCTTTATTTTGTGTTGTAGACAGGAATGAGTTTTATAGAGTATCTACATGTACCACTTTACATGAGGTTTGAAATTTTCTTGATAACTCATGAAGAAACTTCACAAGTGAAGATCAGTGGGCTTACACAAGAGTATGAAGCATTCAAAATGAAGCCTAATGAAACCATCACAAAAATTTTCACGTTTCCTTGAAATAGTTAATCCATTTTATTCTCATGATAAGGCTTACAATAATCATAAAAAGATATGCAAGATACTCAAGGGACTTACCAAGAACTGGAACCCTAAGGTTACTATAATTATTGAAAGAAATAACCTCACCACCATGAATCTTTAGACACTTAAGGACAATTTTATGACACATGAGCTGGACCTCAAAGAGTTTGAAGAATCAATGTCAAAGGAGAAGACCAAAGCTTTCAAAGTACATCATAAGAAGGTCTCCAATGATAAAAGTGAGAATAATAGTTCAGATGATGATCAAATGACCCTAGTTTCCAGGAACTTCAGAAGATTCTTGAAGTTTGAGACTACAAAGACGACAACGATGAAGAATCTGTGTGCTACAACTACAAGAAAATATGCCATATAAAGAAGGATTGCCCTACAATAAAGAAGGGGAATCATTACGAGCGCTCAAGAAAAAGAGGATAATATTCAGGCAAATATGCAAATATGAGCATATGACACGAGAAAGAAGGGAGCGACTCAGAGAAGAAGAAAATCCTCGTAACGTTGCAGACTAACGCCTAATGGCATGCATATCAGGTAACTACAAACCCCCTCTATAAAGATTTCTCTTTTGAAGAACTATTTGATACTTTTAGTGATTTATTAGAAGATTATAGAAATGTGAGAAATAAGTATAAACAAGTTAGGAAAGAATATTATGACCTACAAGCTGAGTATACGAAATAATATCTCTTACTGAGTGAAATTAGAGAGAGACCTTCAACTAGTGACATGGAAAAAATATCTTCACTAAAGTTGAGTTTGCATGATGCTCTAGAGTGCATTGAGAAGAAAATACAAGAGTATACAAAACTCAATGAATACTATAAGATAGAAAAGAAGAAGTCTAACTTTGCTGCACAAAGAATAGATGCACTCACTGCTAAATACAATGAAGTGTATGCAACCTCTAAAGAGTTAGATATTATATTAGGAAAATATGTAGTACAACCTATAACTAAGTCTAACACAAGATATATAGCTAAACACAAGGTCACTCATAACAAGACACAAGCAAGCAAAGCAAATGCTTCTCATAATCACGCATTCTATTACAAGTATCCATGCAATACACAACACACTGCTTCACATACTCATATCTATACTGCTGCACCTAGTACTAACACTTCTACCATTATTGTAGTCAGAAAGGACACATCTTACGATAGTATAAGATTAGAAAATTAGTAGATATGAATGTATATGTATGGGTTCCAAAAATTAACATATTAGGACCCTCAAAGAAGTGGGTACCAAAGGTTATATCTTTAACTTTTGCTGTAGGTGGACCAACCCTTATATGCTAAAGCAAGTGGATCCTCGATAGTGGTTGCTCAAGACATAACTGGTGATGCTATCCTATTTGCAATATTGTCGATGAAGAAAGAAGGATACGTTGCCTTCAGTAATAATCTTAAAGGTTATATCATAGGTAATGATAATATTGGTATTCCTCATTTTCCTATAATAAAAGATGTATATTTAGTAATAGAATTAAAATATAGCATACTCAGCATCATTCACCTAGTTGACCATGGTTATGGAATTAATTTTGTGATGATAGATCAACTAGTAAGATTACTTATGAAGGTATTAGATTAGATAACATATATATTTTCTATCTATTAGAGGATACTAACAATATAGGTAGATTCATTTATGCTAACAAAGATGAAAGTTGACTATGGCATATGCATCTAGGACACACGAACATGGACACAATTGCAAGACTGTCTACAAAGAAAGTGGTAAGGGGCTTTCCGAAAATCATTTTTAAAAATGATATTGTTTGTGTTGATTGTGAAAAGAACAAAGAAACAACATATTCCTTTAAATCAATAAACGTTGTAAGTACCTCTAGAGATCCCTTCAACGATTACATATGGATTTATTTGGACCTAGCAGAGTCGCCATTCTTGGTGGTAAGCTTTATGCTTTTATAATTGTTGATTTTTTTAGATTTATTTGGGTTTACTTTCTTGCAATAAAAGTTAGGCATTTTTTGAATTTGTGATCTTTTGAAAAAGGTTCAAAATGAAAAAGATTTTATGATTACTCGTATCCGAAGTGATCATGGAGGCGAATTCAAAAATGCTGATTTTAAAAACTTTTGTGATTCTAATGGTTTTTCGCATGAATTTTCTTTTCGTAGAACTCCTCAACAAAATGGTGTTATGGAGCGAAAGAATAAAACTATTGGCGATATGACTAGAGTTATATTAAATAAATTCAATCTTCTAAAATATTTTTGGGCTGAGAATGTAAATACAACATGTCATGTTTTGAATAGGGTTCTTATTCGACATATATCGGAGAAGACACCCTATGAGCTTTGGTTTGGTAGAACTCTTGCAATTAGTTATTTTAAAGTTTTTGGAAGTAGATGTTTTATTTTAAATACCACAGATAACTTGGAAAAATTTGATTCCAAAGCAGATGAATGAAATTTTCTTGGTTATGCTGCTAAGAGTAAATATTTTAGAGTTTTCAATAAGCATTCTTTGATTGTTGAAGAATCTATAAATGTTACTTTTGATGATCTTAACAGTCGAGTAACAAGTGACGGTGACGATGAAGATGTTTGAAGATACAACAACTGGTACAAGCTATCTGGAGAGTTTGCCAACGAAGATGCGATTTATGGCCGATCATCTAGAAGACTTAGTCATAGGTGATGTATCAAAGGGAGTAAGAACTCGTTCTTCAAATAAAGATATTATTGCAAATATGGCTTTCATTTCACAAATAGAACTTAAAAATATTGTAGAAGCTTTCACTAATGAATTTTGGATTTCTACTATGCAAGAGAAATTGAACCAATTCGAGAGAAATCAAGTTTAGGAACTTGTTCCTAGTCCTAATGATTAGTCTGTAATTGGCACCAAATGAGTATTCCGAAAAAAACTCAGTGAGGATGGACAAGTCATACGTAACAAAGCATGTCTCGTAGCTCAAGGCTATAATAAAAAATAGGGCATTGACTATGGCAAGACTTATGCTCTTGTTGTGAGACTTGAGTCTATTCGCATGCTTTGTACTTTTGCTAATTTTTATAATTTCAAATTATTTCAAATGGATGTTAAAAGTGCTTTTCTAAATGGTTTTATCAAAGAATAAGTTATCTTGGAACAATCTCTTGGTTTTGAATATTTCAAATTTCTAAATAACGTTTTCAAGTTACGAAAGACCCTTTATAGACTCAAACAAGCCCCTCGTGCTTGGTATGAACGCCTTAGTTCCTTTCTAGTTTAAAAATAATTTTTCAAAAGGGAAAGTTGACATAACACTTTTTTTAAAATTACATGATGACACTATTTTATTAGTGCAAATTTCTGTTGACGATATCATATTTGGTTCTACAAATAAGATACTTTGTGAAAAATTTGCTAAGTGTATGCAGAGTTAATTCAAAATAAGCTTGATGGGAGAACTTAACTTCTTTCTCGGACTGCAAATCAAGCAAAATTAATAGGTAACTTTCATCAATCAAGCCAAGTACAGAAAAGATTTTTTAAATAAGTTTGACATGGACAATGCAAAACCTATCGGCACTCCAATGGCAACATCTATGAAGCTTGACCTTGATGAAAATGATAAACCGGTCGACGCACGTAAGTATCGAGGTATGTTTGGTAGTTTAATTTATTTAATTGCTAGTCATCCTAATATAATGTTTAATATTTGCCTATGTGCTAGATATCAAGCTAACAATAAGGAATCACATTTATGCGTAGTTAAGCGTATCTTTTGTCACATACCAATCTCGTAGGGGGGCCATTCGTCCTTGCTTGTGTCCTTGCGGGACCGATCGTTCTCGCTTGGGCGTTATGGCGTGCAAGCCTAAGCTGCGCTTGCACAAGGCCAAAGCTTTGAAGAAGGGCAAGTAAGCTATTCAAGACAGGAGCAGCGGCACAATATTGTAGAAAAGTAAAGAACGCAATGTCATATGAAAAATAAGCTCTTTTATTGATAATTAAGATATGTTACAAGTGACGCTTGGCCGAGATTATAGTTCGCTCAAGCTTTTTTTTCTCTCGATTATAATGACATCGTTCCATACATTATATCCCTTTATACAAAAGCAACTCAAAGCAATCTCGACACGGCTCAAGGCATCGACTCTAGATTTCTGGGTACTTGGGATGAGGCACGGCTATCGCTTTCTTGGACAATCCAGTACCTGAGAACAAGCAAACTGTTGGTGGGTCAGCACTTTAGAGAAAGTACTTGTGAGTATAAAATCAACGAACAGAAGCAACATTTCCTAAAACTAACACTAAGTAAGCATGTGGAAAAATATTACATTACTAGTGATCTTGCTACTTTTACCTAGATTTATTTCTTGTAACACATAATTAGAGTCAGGTTACATCTTTTAAAAAATATGTCTTTGAAACTAGTTTTCATATTCAATACATACAAGCAAGCTATAGGGACATTGTTCTATCGTATAGTGCGCAGCATGTATCGTGAGCCATATTCGATCTCTAAGGAACAAAAGTTATCTCTAGTGGACTGTTTATCTCGAATCAAGGCAAGTGCATCAAGTGGACTATTCGATTCAATGCAATGGGGCAGCAACATATTCAAGTAAAACAGATGTATCTCATTTAGCATTTATAACTAGGAACATAAGAAAATACAAGTGATCACTTATTCAGTGATCCTTACCCATGATCGAACGGTTATCCCTACAACAGACATATAAGTTAGCAACATAAGCATATATATATGAACGAGGTTATTTTCCCTGTCTGTCTCTACATCAAACAGTTAGGTATGAAAGAAGGTAAACCTAGCATGTGCCCTAACTATATGATGGTCAACGAAAACCAGTGAATAGCAGCTACTAAGACTACGAGCCCAGACTAACTATTAGACAGGAGACCCCTAATCGAGAGGACTACAAGCCTCAGGTTGTTTCAATTATTCCCCCAGGACGAATGATTCCTAGTGCCCCAGGAATGGTTCGAGAGATAAACCTTGTGCATAAGTTATCCAAAGATCAATGCGATGCATGCTATTCTATCAGATAAATACTATAAGATGTATATTATCCAGAACAAGCAAGCAAGCATATCAATCAAGCTACAGAGCCGGAGCTCTCAATACTCTTACTTCAATCAAGTCGATAGGTTCGATACGTTCGATCAATTCGATAAGTTTGATCATTCGATAGGTTCGATCATTCGATAGGTTCAATCTTCTTTCTCTTTGCTTTCAGTCAATCGATATGTTCAATAGCATACTAAACAAATTATTCAAACAATTATATCTCTTTACAATGCGATCAATGAAACATATTCAAGCAATGTAGTTCTTTTAACAAGTAACAAGCAAGAATAGTTCTATAAATCTAGCATACAATTCTATCTTGTTTAACATACAATGTCTATCTTTTACTCTTATTTATTAGCATGGCAGTGGTTCGTTCGATAACGGTGTCCGTGTAACTAACCATGCAATATTTTTATCTTTTTTTAGCATGGTAATGGTTCTATCTTTCTCAGACAAGCATTTAAGTTCTATAGTTAGGCAAGCAGATTCGTTTTAATGACAAGCTATACAAGTTCTCTTATTAAGCATGCAGAGTCAGGTTCTATCATTCTTCTTATGAAACTATCTTCTTAGAACAAGCATTCAAAAACTCAGATTCATTATTAAGGCATGCAAGAATCAGAGAATGAGGTTCTGCCCTCTCACTTAGATCAATCATCTTGTGTTTCGATCAAATATTACTTCGAGAAGGCTTTCGTTCGAGTTAGCAAAGCGATATCACTTGTATATAGTGCCTACGCGAAGCAAGACACTACATACTTACCCACCAAGAAAGAGTTTCGTCCTCGAAACTCAAGAAAAAACTTTTGATATCCAGAGCACCGATAGTCCTCATCCCTCACCATCCTCAATCGAAAACACTATCAATCAGAACTCAATAAAACTCTAGCCATCAAAAATCACAAATCATATCTCAAGCAATAAAATAAATCTAGAAACTTTTGCTGGCATCTTTGAGAATATCTATTGACTTATTGTATGGAACGCTCATTGAGGCAATGATATCAAGTAGTAAAGAACATCTTGAGTTGAAGCTAAGCAGTGGAATGGCCAAAGGGTCGAGTCACTTTGATACCATTATATCATGCCCCGATCCCGAGGGGGGGCATTCATCCTAGCTTGGGTTCTTGCAGGACCAATCATCCTCGCTTGGACATAATGTCGTACAAGCCTAAGCTGCGCTTGCACAAGGCCAAAGCTTTGAACAAGGGCAAGTAAGCTATTCAAGACAAGAGCAGTGGCACAATATTGCAAAAAAGTAAAGAACACAATGGCATATAAAAAATAAGCTCTTTTATTGATAATCAAGATATGTTACAAGCGACACTTGGCCGAGATTAAAGTTTGCTCAAGCTCTCTTTCTTTCGATTACAATGACATTATTCCATACATTATATCTCTTTATACAAAAGCAGCTCAAAGCAATCTCGGTACAGCTCAAGACATCGACTCTAGATTTTTGGGTCCTTGGGATGAGGCACGACTATCTCTTTCTCGGACGATCCAGCACCTGAGTATAAGCAAACTATTGGTGGGTCAGCACTTTGAAGAAAGTACTGGTAAGTATAAAATCAACGAACAGAAGCAATATTTCCTAAAACCAATACTAAGTAAGCATGTGACAAAACATTACATTACTAGTGATATTGCTACTTTTACCTAGATTTATTTCATGCAGCACAGGATTAGAGTCAGGTTACATCTTTTCATAAATATGTCTTTGAAACCAGTTTTCATATTCAATTCATATAAGCAAGCTATAGGGACAATGTTCTATCGTGCAGTGCGCAGCATGTATCATGAGCCATATTCGATCTTTAAGGAACAAAAGTTATCTCTAGTGGACTGTTTATCTCGAATCAAGGGAAGTGCATCAAGTGGACTATTCGATTCAATGCAATAGGGAAGCAGTATATTCAAGTAAAACAGATGTATCTCATTTAGCATTTATGACTAGGAACATAAGAAAATACAAGTGATCACTTATCCAGTGATCCGTACCCATGGACGAACGGTTATCCCTGTAGAAGACATACAAGTTAGCAACATAAGCATATATATATATATATATATATATATATATGAATGAGGTTCTATTCCCTATCCGTCTCTGTATCAAATAGTTAGGTATGCAAGAAGGTAAACCTAGCATGTGCCCTAACTACATGATGGTCCACAGGAAACCTATGAATATCAGCTACTTGGACTACGAGCCCAGGTAACTATTAGACATGACACCCCCTAATAGCGAGGACTACAAGCCTCAGGGTGTTTTGATTTCTCCCCTAGGATGAACGATTCCCAGTGCCCCAGGAATGGTTCGAGAGATAAACCTTGTGCACAAGTTATCCAAAGACCGATGCGATACATGCGATTCTATCAGATAAATACTATAAGATGCATATAATCCAGAACAAGCATATCAATCAAGCTATAGAGCCAGAGATCTCAATACTCTTACTTCAATCAAGTCGATAGGTTCGATACGTTTGATCAATTCGATAAGTTTGATCATTCGATAGGTTCGATCATTCGATAGGTTCAATCTTCTTTCTCTTTGCTTTTAATCAATCGATATGTTCAATAGCATACTAAAAAAGTTATTCAAATAATTATATCTCTTTATAATGCGATCAATGAAACATGTTCAAGCAATCTAGTTCTTTTAACAAGTAACAAGTAAGAACAGTTCTATAAATCTAGCATGCAATTCTATCTTGTTTAACATACGATGAAAATATTTGAACTTTCTTTTACTCTTATTTATTAGCATGGCAGCGGTTCGTTTGATACCGGTGTCCGTATAACTAAGCATGCAATATTTCTATCTTTTTTTTAGCATGGAAATAGTTCTATCTTTCTTAGACAAGCATTCAAGTTCTCTAGTTAGGCAAACAGATTCGTTTCAATGATAAGCTATACGAGTTCTCTTATTAAGCATGCAGAGTCAGGTTCTATTATTCATCTTATGAAACTATCTTCTTAGAACAAGCATTCAAAAACTCAGATTCATTATTAAGGCATACAAGAATCAGAGAATAAAGTTATGACCACTTACTTAGATCAATCATCTTATGTTTCGATCAGAGAACACTTTGAGAAGGCTTTCGCTTGAGCCAACAAAGCGATATCATTTATACATAGTGCCTACGCGGAGCGGGGCACTACATCTTTCGATACCTTAAAGGCGCTTTGACAGTTGGCTTATGGTATCCAAAATTACGTCCTTTGACCTTCTAGGTTATTCAGATGCTGATTTTGCTGGATGCAAACTCGTCAAGATGTGTATTAGGTTGGACCGGCCCTGCCTGCGGCCTGGTTTGATCGATTTTGCCTCGGTTCGGGTAGGTCCGGGCCTAACCCGGTGGAGAGAGCGGGCCGGGACGGGCCGGCCTGGTCGGATTAGCACCCAACCTAGCCCGGACCCGTGACCAGGTCCACGGTGGACGAGACGAACCGGTCTGGGTCCGAGCCGGTTCACGGTCTGGCCAGACCAGCCCGATTTTAATTTTTTGTATGTTTATTTATATATATTTTATGTATAATCTATATGATATAACTTATTTGTTAATAAATTCAATTTAAAATTTATTGGTTTTTTGTTACTAAGTTAAATTTTATAATTTGAAATTTATAAGTTATTTGTTATAAATATTTTTTTGAATAATTTATATAAAAAATTATATAAACATTAAGTAAGAAAATTTTATTTGATTTTGTTTATATCAATATTTATATAACTTTAAGTATAAGTTAAAATCTAAATATTTAGAAGTTGTTTTTTGTTTCAAATTTTCTTTGAATAACTTATATAAAAATGTATAAATCTTTTTTTAATTTAAATATAAATTTATAACTTGAAATTTAAAGAAGTTATTTATATAGAAATAAATAAGTAAATATAAACAACTTAGAACATTAAGTAAGAAAAAGCTAAATTTCTTTTATTAATGACAATAAAATTATAAATATATTATAAAATTAAATAAAAAAATATAAACATGTAAATAATATTTTATTTGCATAAAGCTTGTAAAAAAATGTACAAGTATTTTTAAAAAAATTTGTTGTTCGACGTCTGTCTTTCGTTGAACTTTATTTCTCAGATCCTCCTTTAGTAGCATCATCCATAATAAGAGATTGAAAGTCTAACTTTGAGATATCGAACTATCATCTCTTGAGTCTTGAGTTCTTTTTTTAGCATGGGTCCAATCATGAATGCAGACACAAGCTTTCAAAATATCTAGTAGCAACCGACTCCTCTTCTGGCTTAGCAATCTTGAACCTGCACTAAAACAAGATTCCAATGCTACCATGGACACCGGGGCCATTAGAATATCACGTGCTATAGAAAAAAGTACATGATAAGTTTTTTCGTGTCTCTTCCACCATTCTAAAGTAGAATAATAAGTTGAAGAGTCATCTTCAGCTTCTTCATAAGAATTTAGATATAAGGACAATTCTTGAGTAGGTTGGGAAGAATTTTTTTATTTCTTCCTTTCCAATACACTTTTAGCATATGATAATTTAGACACAAAACTAAAGCTACTACCTTGAACGGTTGTACCGGGTCGGGTGGATACTACTTTTTCTTTGTATAAAATAATTAAACTATTTAAAACATCCTTAATTTCTACTTTCAAGATACCTACGTCAACTGTTATATTATCTTCAAATTCGTCTAATAAAATAAATACACCATCTAATTTAATCTTGGGATCAAAAATTGAAGCGAAACAATATAGAAGAGGTATATTACCATAATAGTTTTTAATTTGGCTTTCACTTTGGAAACCACATAATCAAAACTAGGGACATTTCTATATCTAGAAAATAAATGAGACATGTTAAAATTTCTGTTAAAGCTAAAGGAGAAGTTGGATAATAAACTCCAGATATAATAATTGTAGCGTTGTAAAATAATTCTAAAATTTAAAAATAGAAGTAGCAATTAACCAATCGTTTTTATTTACTTGATAATCAAAACTAGGATTAGCATTACAATAATGTGTAATAACATCTTTAAACTTCATGGAAGATTTTAACATTAAATAAGTAGAATTCCATCTTTGTGGTGTATCCTTAACAAATCACCTAAAAGTAACACTATATTGTGTACATAAAATTTTAAAAGCTTGTTGTCTACTTGCATAAGTGTTCAAACTCTCTAAATATAATCTAGAATTTTCTAAATTTAGTTGAAATAATTTAAGACATTCTTGTACAATAAAATTAATAATATGACAAGCACGCCTAACATGAAAAAGTCTACCTTCTAACATAGGCGTAAATTGTGTTTTCAAAATATTAATAGAAGAAGTGCTATTACTAGCATTATCAAAAGAAATGAAAAATATTTTGTTGTGAATATCATATTCACGCACAAATTGTATTATCGCGCCACTGATTACAACGCCGATATATAAAAATTCTAAAGGCCTTAGACAAATAATGCATTTTTTCAACATCCATCTTGGATCTATATAATGTGTCATGACACAAATATAAACATAATTTTTCTTAGTAGTCCATATATCAGAAGTTAGAGCTAATTTACTAACATGCATAAAACTTTCTTTCAAAGCAGCCTTATATTTTTTGAAAAAAATTTAGAGCCTCTGCTCTAGCAGTAGATCTAGAAACTTTAGTAAAATAAGGATTAAGGGTATTACTCTCACCAAATGTAAAGAGTTGCTCCTCACAAATAATATATCTTGCTAACTCAGTCTTGTTACGAGCATCAAAATAAGTAAGTAAAGTTACCTATAGAAGATCCTTGACCACCGGTACTTAGCTGTGTTTGTCTATCCTACAATGTGTCTTTGTCATAATAATTTTCGTAGTATCTTTTTAAAGTGTCTGTGCCATCATTTTTTCCATTTATAAATTTGCTTACATTTCTTACATTCTGCAGCCTTAGGTATTGGTTTTTGATCTTTTGGATCTAAAACCAGTACGCCCTCACTATCAGTAACAAATATTTTTGTAAAATAATTCCATAATAAGGATTTTTTATAGAAAATATTTGTAGTCGTAGCCATACTCATAACTTTAGGAGGTGACTGTTTGCGATGAACAAAGCTTAAACTAAACTTTGTATTACAAACTATTAAAAAGAAAGAAGAGTACGTGAGATCCTAAATAGGAATCTAAGTACAATTGATTCTGGGAAAGTATAGCTGTAGAGATCTGATCTGCGGGCGATCACTTTACTCCTTGGACCACACGACGATAAATAATTGTAGGGATATTGTGAACAACTTGAAGAGTTGGGCAATAAAAAAGCTTTGGCAACAACGACACAACAAGCTTCTATTTCTCTTCTTTTGTTCTTGAATTTTAAAGACTTGAAAATCTCCAACCCTCGATGCAGAAATGCAAGGATGCTGTGAACAACTTGAAGAGTTTGAAAATAAGAAAGCTTTGGCAACAATGACACGGCAAGATTCTATTTCTCTCCTTCTGTTCTTGAATTTCAAAGAATTAAAAATTCTTCCCTCCGCTGCGCTACCTTCTTAACGTACACAATTATCCTATATTGATAGGATTTTAGAGTAGTTATGACAGTGTGCACGCACTTTGAATAATCCGTACTATGTGCACACTTTTGATGGGATGACATTCCACGATCTAGTGAGTGGGTGCACAACTTTCTGTCTGATTGATACGTGGTTTCCTATACGAGGAAAGCGTAGGTTATGGGACAATTATTTGTACATATTTCACAAAGAACATGGCATTAAAATACGTAATCATAACTTCTCTTTGTTAGTTAGGATCATAGGCACACTTTATAAGTGGTCTGGAGACTAGCACATTTTTGGAAAGATTGGCTATACAAGCGCACTTTTAAGGAAGTAGCCATGATGGCGCACTTTTGAGGAAGTAGCCATAATGGCACACTTTTGTAGAAGTTGGCACAACGGCACACTTTTGATGAAGTTGTCATGATGATGCACTTTTGAAAAAGTTGGCCGTGATGGTGCACTTTTGAAGAAGTAGCCATGATGGCGCACTTTTAAAGAAGTTGGCCGTGATGGCCCACTTTTGATAAAGTTGGCACATCGGCGCACATTTGAAGAAGTTGGAATAGCGGCGAACTTTTGAAGAAATTGGTCACACTTTTAAAGTAGTTGGCACAACGGATGGATCGCTAAACGATAACCTGGGTCTATATGCCGAAGATCTTCTGTAATAAATGAATTAATCTCTTCGATTTTTGCAAATGTCAGCAGTCAGTATGTTGCATTAAATACTGAGAGTGGGACATGGCCATTGTGCGCCAATCTTTGTAGCGTTAAGATAGCGCACCACATTAAGAAAGTGCACCATAGTGCTGAGGACTAAGAAAGAGAGCCTTTCTTCTACTGGCTCTTTGTGGAGAGTGCGCCATCTGTATAGGCACACATTTTTATGCTTCTATATGACCCCTTTCAAAGTTTTCAAACTTGAACAAGTTTGGAATACTTTGAACTAGAAGCATAAAAAGTAGTTAAGATTTGATGTGTGTATTTCGGGTGGACTTATTACCCATGGCATACAAGTAACAAGATAGATTTAACTAACACTTATCAGAGGTGGACGTGATAGTAGAACAACTCATCTTGGGTAATTTTGTGGAATTGATATCCATGGTGTACTTATGCAAAGTACGGATAAAAAGTGTGAATGTGAAATGAAAGATATTAGTGGACAAGATATTTGTTCAGAGGTAATATAAACATGACCGACTCCTTTATGAGGGACCCACTAGAAGTATCTTCTCAGAGGTGATATGGACAAGACAGAATAACTCTGTGGGAATAAATTTTTTGTGGACTTAATACCCATGGTGTACTTGTGCGAAGTATAGTTAACAAGTTTGAAGGTAAAACATTATCAGAGGTAATATGGACATGATAGGTTGCATATTTATGAGGAAAATAATGCAAAGGTAAGGAGGACATGATCATTTTCTTTAGCGGATTAGTTCTACTGAGAAATGGAAGAAAGGATAGTTCAGAGGTAATATGGACGTAAATCATCGTTTTCTCTGTTGGCAAGAAGAAAGAGAAGTAGAATATCTTTAATCCAACTGGGGATTTAGAAATAAGACATCCTTAGGACAACTGGGCTCTAAGAATCCATTTGTTTTTGTAAGAAAATATTTTGGTTGAACTAAACGAAAATGTTTCGTTGGATCTGAGAACTTATCCGCTAGGTGAATTTTTTTGGGATCTATTACTTGTTGCTTATTCAAGATACTTGAATACAAGTAATAGTTAGAAGTAATGAATGAACATCTTGTTGTATTTTTTATAATGCTGGAGAATAAGAATGTAAATATTGTATATCTTAAACGCTCAGCTGGGGAAAAAGGAAAATAAATGTAAATATTGTACATTTATAATGTCCTACTCGAAATTGGAAAGTAAAAGTGACATAACACACACACACACACACACACACACACACACACACACACACACACACATATATATATATATATATATTATATAAATTATATGTATAAATATTATTTGGTATGGTATATATAAATATATAAATAGATATTTATTTAGTTGCATTTCAGTCCCTAAAAAGTCATTGTTATTATTCCAACCTAAAATTATTTCACAAAGACCCCTAAGAAAAAGTTTGCAATTACAAAATTTCTCATTCACCAACCATCCAAGTGTCACCTGGTGGCTTAAGACAAGGGTGATTCACCCTAAAAACACCATGATGGGTCTTTTAGGTTTATAGGAAATGGGGTTGGACTGGGTGTATATGGAGAGAGGGGGGAAGGGGGGATTCGGTCACCATCATCTCTCCATCTTCTTCGTCCCTCTCCCATTCACTCATCTCTCTCTCCCTCACTCTCTATCTGCTGCTGCCGCTGTTGTCACGGCTACTGTTGGCTGCTGCTATCGTTGATGACCGTCGATCGCTGATGCGGGTGCCGACCACCCCCACCCGATCGACCTCCTCCTCGGACAACCATCACCACCACCGCTCCTTTTTAATTCTAGGTATATTTTCTTCCTATTTCTTCTAAATTTGTTTCCAACTTGAGGTATCCAAAAACTAAGATCCTGTGATATATATATATATATATATATATATATTGAAAATTCTAGGTTAAATTGGTGAAGGAGGAACAAGAAGAATTTCCCCAATCAAGGAAAGTACTCAAAAGCTAGGCAAGCCCTTACCACCTTTCTCAAATTCATCTCCAAATTGGTTACTTTGTTTGACTACTATGTTCAAATCAAAGGATTAATTTTCTGGAAATTATCTAATTTTTATTTTTTGAAAATTTAAGATAATTCTATAAATGTGAAATGAGGGTTATTATGATTTGACACGCTATAATATGGTGACACTACCTAATTAATTTTGTCATTGAAGGATTTTAATATGATGCATGAAGATATATAATTAGGACATGATTATGTTAACCAAATTTGAGGAATTGTCATATTATTGTCTTTGAATTTTGTTAATACAAGCATTAGAAATAATTATATCTATGTGTGATGCACTTGAAAGTAATACTTGTATGATTTTCAACATAAATGCTTGTGCTTGTCTAAGAACAAATTACATATAGGTTGACTTGAATTAAATTAGTTGACATCTTTGGAAAGATCATTACTCATTGATTCAACCATTATATTGACAAAATATAATTTTAGTACATATTATATAGACACTTTTATGTAGCTTTACTTAATTCTTGAAAAACACTATAAATGGTGTCTTATTTCACAAAATTTTCATATATAATAAATATATCCAAATTTTTTAGATATGATTAATTTGGCCATTTTATCTCAAATTGTAGTTAAAATGAGTATTTACAAGTATCTATATGCTAGGGTGACTTAATAATATTTTTGTAAAGGTTTTAAATAAGATATTAGATACTCTTCAATTATTTTGAAGAGAATAAGTTGAAGTTTGTATATTTATTCATATATGAGTTTTCTTCTAATTAATTTTGATATTATTCCAAAACGGGTGACTTGCGGTTTATTCGAGTAGTATTAATATTGCTTGTGCGAAAATATAAAATGATCAATATCTTATAAAGGATTTTTTTTTTTGTAAAAGAAAAACTTGTATTTGAGATTAAATATACATACGTTCATTTGTTGTGTTGATTGTCGATAGATTATATTTATATAAACCATGATTAGTCTTTCTTGATTTGGAATTATTGTAGTGGATATTGCATATATATGGATTGCTTGCATATTGGTAAATTAATCGAGGTAAACACTATTGCTATAAACAAGCCTTGGTAAGAAAATTTCCTTTTAAAAAGAATTGAACTTTAGTATTTATGAAATGCGTGCGATTCTGGTGTAGAGAGTTTCTCCACCGAAGGGGTCGGCGAATCCGAAAAATTCTACGGATGGTTGCCACTGGTCGGTTTATAAACTTGTGAAATTTTTGTACTCCAAGTTGAGGAGTATAATTTTTTAGACATACAAACTCTGCCAAAATTTCCAAGAAATTTTTTAAATACAATCGTTTTAGACATAATTGTTTTTAAAAAATCCGAATAAATGATTATTCGCTATTTCAAGTTATTAGATTTTTTTTTAATTTAGGTTCAACCCTAAAATTCTTAGATTATGAATTTTATTAAATTTTAGGACGCGTAAGATACTTTGCACATGCATAAAAGAGCAACAAATATAGCCTTTATTATATTCCAAGTTGAGGAGTATAATTTTCATGTCTTCAAAACTTTTTCTTTCAAATGGAATAGCTACGTTAGACGTGATACCTGAGTACACGAAATGGAATATATGTTTTATTGGATGATTAATGTTTTCGCAAGGAAGGAATGACTTACTGATACAAATACTCTCGCTAAATGTGTAGTATCAGACACACAAGCCGAGGTACAAATCAGGACTAATATTTCAACTTAATTTGAATGTTAGATAGGAATGATTATAATATTATAGAAATTGCATTGGGGTGGAAGAGAACATTTGGATTACACCGTCGAACTCTTAGCAATATTATTATTTTAATGCTAATCAGTAGTTCCGGCATACGTATGGCCATACGATGACCGAGGTGAGTCTTAGCTCACTTATTTTTTATTGGATCTGAATTCTTGAAAGAGATCAAGATTCGTCAATTGTGTATATCCAATGTTGCCTTATGTTCCGAATTCTTGAAAAAGTTTAAGATATTCGACAATTACTATAAAAGGATTTTGAGCATCGACTCAAGTAATCCGACACTTTTTATAAGCCGGTATATAACCGCCATTGGATCCGAGTTCTTGAAAGAGATCAAAAAACAATTTTGTATATCCAATGTTACTTGTGGGATAAAAAAAAAATCTAAGCGCCACCCATCAAGAAAATTATCTAATCCCGAAAATATGGGATTATTGCCGAGAAAATAGGTGTTGATGGTGATCCAAAAGTGTTCTCTAAATTGCATTTGCATATAGGAATTTTATATTGCGGATTGTGTTTATGATTGTGCTTTGGACACAATGTAGAATATGTTTTATTAGAAATATGAAGCCTCATATTTTAAGTTTATACTATAAATCAGTAGCAAATATTCCAGTTTTATATCAGATATCTATTTTCTTCTGATATGACCTATTCTTGTATTTTTTTTATTTTTTATTTTTAAAATGTTCTTGATATATAGGCTTGCTTGTCGTTTTGACGACCTAGTTTTTGTTCACTAGGAAATAAAGAAACTGATGAAGAAATACTACCCTTATATGACGTCGATGAGATGGACGAGTAAGAAAATTAGCTTTTGGAAGACAACATATCTCATTTTGTAGCTGTTATATATAAATTATAGTTTTTGGAGAAAACTTGGTAATGTGGTTATGTAAAAATAAGTTGATAAGCAGCTTATGTACAATATGTGAATATTATGGAATGTACTATTTATTGTCTTGTACCTTATCCTAGAACCTACAGGCGACAATCGCAAATACGATACCAATGTGTTGTATAGGCGTGTAGCCTGGTGTATTATTGTAATCAGATTTTGTACTATGAGGATTGGGGCATGACACGTCTTTTAGTAGTGGCCCATGCAGGTCTCAAACCTGCGATCTAAGTTTTCTAGAACCAAACCTATAGGAATCACATATATGAATAAGTTTACGGATTCCAAGACGGTTGAAATTTATGACTTTGGAAGACAAGATATTTTAAATCCGAACCTTAGGATTAAAGTACAGAAAAATTATCAAGGGACACACACACACACACACACACACACACACACACACATATATATATATATATATATATATATATATATATATACATATTGTTGATACAATTTATACTTTATTGGGGTATTATTTTTTACTTTCCCTTGTATTTAGGAATCTAAGGCACATGCTATTTTAGTATTCATAGTTGAATTAAGGATATATTCTAGTATTTATGATTTTGGCCCATTGATCTTGGAATTTGTTTCTAAGTGTAGGTTATTGAGGGCTTTATACCATGTGTATTCTGCGACGGCAGCAAACGTACCTTATATAAGTGCCGGAAGGCTACGACCTTCCCGTCCGCTTAGTATACTTTGAGATTCAAAGACCGATAATTAGGGATATGGAGGATGGCGCCGAAGTATGCCACAAAACTAAAGTTTATTGTATGTTTTTCTGGAAGACACGAGACGTAACTTCCTATCCAAAAATAGAAGGCTACGAGGGGACGTTAGACGAGTGGAGGGAACTAAATCCCTATACTAGGATCCTCGAGGAGGAGGATGTGTACTTAAGGAAGGGATGAGTCTGTATTGTAAATAGAAAAATTTTGTCTGCTGTTTTTCATTTTGTAAAATGGCAGATGTAAATATAAGTATAAGGGATGGAAGTGTAGGGATGTAAGATAGTATGTAAGATAATTTGTACTCTTTGAAGTATATTTGTACCACCTTTTGATAATAGTGAATGAAATATGCTTATCCATTATCTGATTTTACAATTGATCTTAGTTTTGCAATTTCAATAATGAATTCTTTATATCGATCTAGAATATCCTGATATTTACATTATACTTCTACTTTAATTAAAAGAGATTGTATTTTAGAAATATCCAGGAAATGACTATTTCTCCTCACAAATATACAACCACGGAATCTTCGAAACCTAGAACTATGGATGTGCTTGAGGTATTCCAAAAAGTCTTAGAAACTAATACACAACAAGTCCAGCTTGCTCAAGCTACCTCCACTAAGATATTGGAATGATTAGAGGTTGCACCAGCACTTAAGACAGGAACAATCTTGGACTTTAGAAAGCTCAATCCTCCCGATTTCTTTGGAACAGAAAATTCCTTGGAAGCTGGCCAGTGGTTAAAAACTACTGAGGGATTACTGAATGGAGTTATGATTGCAGCAAATGATGTAGTATCACTAGTAAGGATACAACTAAAGGATGTGGCAAAGAATTGGTGGAGCTCTCAGCATCCGAAAGTCTAAAATAAAGTGATATCTTGGAAAGAATTCAAAAGAAGATTTGGAGAAAGATTCTTTCCTGCAATAGCAAGAATGGATCTTAAGAGGAGGTTTATCTACTTAAAGAAAAATAAAACTTCTATTGAGGAATATGTAGTAGAATTTACAAGGCTGAGTAGATTTGCTCCATATATGATGACTACTGAGCAGGCAAAAATAGATCAATTTTACGAAGGACTAGACAACAAGTTGAAGGCACGAGTAGCACCATACCACTGCCCAACATATGTTGTTTGGTAGAAGAAGCTAGGGACCAATAAAGGATGCATAATGAGAAATCTGGCTCAAAAGTGGGAGGACAAAAGAGAAAATGGAAAACTGGTTCTTCTCAGGCAATAAACCAAGGGCATGGCCAGGTCAAACACACACAAGCTGAGCAATATAGAAACCAAATAAGTTGTACTTATTGTGGAAAACCCAGACACGCAAAGAACTCCTGCAGGAATTTGCATGGACTGTTTCTTAGGTGTTGATCGTTTGGACATCAAGCTCTATAATTTCCTCGATAACTCACAGGAAGACCCGGGAATCCAAACACACCACAAGGACCAAGGCTTATGAACCAAGGATTCAGGCCAAGGCCAATGCTTCAATTTAATGGACCCAGATCCATGGCAATAACAGCACCTCCAGTACCTCTAACTCAAGCCCCTGTATCTTCTGGATATTAGCAAAGACCATCGCTAGCTCCTCAAGCTCATCAGTTCAACCAAGCACATAAAGAAAATCAGAATTATAACAAAAAGAAAGAAAGAAGCAGGGACATGCTTTCATGATGAATGTCAATGAGGAAGAGTTGGCTGGAGAAGTGGTAACATGTACCATACTTGTATCATCTATCCCTACATTTATACTATTTGATTCTGGAGCAACTTACTCCTTTATATATGCATCTTTTGCATACATGCATGATATTATGACTCAGTCCTTGTCCAAAATTTGAAAAATTCTTACTGGTGATGGTATAGTAGAAGTTAACAGAATATATAGAAAGTGTCCAATTAAAATGGGAGGAAAAAGTTTTCAGCTTAGATTATTAGTCTTCCCTATGAATAGCTATAATGTGGTATTAGGAATAAACTGGTTTACTTCGACCTCAACAATTATAAATTATAGACAAGGAAGAGTTTTATTTCAACTGCCAGGCAAGTACATACATGAATTTGTTAAAGATCAGAAAGAATTTGATGAAAATTAATTAAAAAAATGAATTAACTTAAGAGTTTTTTTTAAAATCAGGAGATTGAAAAATGGCCAATAATTATTGATGAATTTAAAAATATTTTTCTTGACGAATTAACTAGACTAACACCTGATAGGGCCGTCGAATTTAGTATTAATCTAATTCCTGGAGCTTCTCCTATTGAAAAGAAGATATATCCAATGAATAAAGAGGAACTAGTTGAATTAAATAAATAAATCAAGGAGTTGTTGGCTAAAGAATTTATTAGACCTAATGCATCACCATAGGGAGCACCTGTATTATTTATAAAGAAAAATGATGGAAGTTTGAGGTTGGTAATTGATTATAGAGCACAAAATGAAGTAACTATCAAAAATAAATATCAATTACCAATGATCGACGAATTATTTTATCAATTAGGAGGAGCAACCGTATTTTCAAAGATTGATCTTAGATCTGGATATCACCAATTGAAGGATAGAGAGGAAGACATACCAAAAACAGCCTTCAGAACTCATTATGGACATTATGAATTTCAAGTTATGCCATTCTGATTAACGAATGCACCTACAATCTTTATATATTTAATGACTAGAATATTTTATCAACACTTGGATAAATTTGTAATTGTGTTCATTGATGATATACTAATCTACTCAAAGAATGAAAAAGAACATGAAGAACATTTGAGGATAGTACTTCAAACTCTATGACAAGAGAAATTATATGAAAAATGAGTAAATGTGAATTTTAGCTAGATAAAATTCTATTTTTGGAACATATTGTAAGTGACGAAAGAATAGCAGTAGATCCTGAGAAGATAGAAGCAGTCAAATCATGGCCTATCCCTAAGAATGTAGCAAAAATTTGAAGTTTTCTTAGTTTAGACGGATACTATAGAAGATTTATAGAAAAAAATATAAGGATTGCTCAACCACTTACTCGATTAACTCGAAAAAATGAAAAATATATTTGGACTGACAAATGCCAATCAACTTTTGAGGAATTAAAAGAAAGACTTATAACTGCTCTAGTACTAGCATACCATCAGGATATGGAGGATATGAGATCTATAGTGATGCTTCCGAAAAAGGAATGGGTTATGTACTGATGCAACATGGACGTGTTATCGCTTATGCTTCTCGCCAACTGAAAACACATGAGAGAAACATTCCAACTCATGATTTAGAATTGGCAGCTGTAGTCTTTGTACTAAAATTATGGAGACACTATCTATATGGAGAAAGAATCAAAATATATACAAATCATAAAAGTCTTAAGTATGTATTCACACAAAAAGAGTTAAACATGTGGTAATGAAGATGGTTAAAGTTACTTAAAGACTTTGACATGGAGATGGAATTTCATCCAGGAAAAGCTAATAAAGTGGCTGATGCTTTAAATATGGGACCTACAATATTCCTTCTGAATACACCAAAGGAGATCTTGGAAGATCTGAGAAAAATAGGGATTAAAGTGATTTGTCCAGTAGCAAAAGGAATTTGGGCCGACTTACAAATACAATCATCTTTGGTAGAAAGGATTAAGATGTCACAAAAAAATAATATGAAGTTGCAAAAGTTATGGAAGCAGATTGAAGCTCGATTACAAACTGGTTTAATTAGATATTCTGATGGATCCATAAGATTTAGAAATCGATTGTGTGTACCTTATGGAAATCTCAGGACAAAAATAATGTCTGAAGCACACACTTCACAATATTCTATTCATACTGGGTGTACAAAAATGTATAAGGATCTGAAGTAGAACTTCTGGTGGCACGGAATAAAGTAAAAAATTTCCAAATTTGTGTCAAAATGTTTGGTGTATCAACAAGTGAAAGCCGAACATCAGAGAATTGTAGGACTTTTTCAACCTCTACCTGTACCAGAATAGAAGTGTGAGCATATCACCATGGACTTTGTATCAGGACTTCCCACAACTCAATAGGGTAATAATGCCATTTGGGTAATCGTAGACAAGCTTACAAAATTTGCTAAATTTTTGCCATTCTGAGTTGGTTAATCAACTGAACTTTTAGCAGATATATATATGAAGAATATTGTTAGTCAATATGGGATACCCGTGAGTTTTGTATCTGATAGAGATACTCGATTTACTTCTAGATATTGTAAAAGTTTACAAGAAAGTCTTGGTACTCGTTTGAAATTTATTTCAACATACCACCTATAGACTGACGGTCAATCTGAACGGACCATTCAAACTTTAGAAGATATGTTGAGGGCATATATTTTGGATTTTGGGGGATCCTAGGATGACCATTTGCATTTGATTGAATTTTTATATAATAATAGTTATTATGATAGTATTAAAATGTCACCATTTGAAGCTTTATATGGAAGGAAATGTCGATCCCCAATATATTGGAGTGACATAAGGGAACGTCAACTCTTAGGACCAGAACTGGTTACTCAAACTATGGATAAAGTCAAAGCAATTCGAAGTCACCTTCAGGCAGCACAAGATAGACACAAAATATGGGAAGATAAGCATCGAAGAGATTTTAAATTCAAAGCGGGTGATCATGTATTCCTAAAGATTTTGCCTACATGGGGAATTATAAGATTCACCTTCAGGCAGCACAAGATAGACACAGAATATGGGAAGATAAGCATCGAAGAGATTTTAAATTCAAAGCGGGTGATCATGTATTACTAAAGATTTTGCCTACACGGAGAATTATAAGATTTGGGACACAAGGAAAGCTAAATCCAAGATACATAGGTCCATTTGATGTACTGGAACAAATTGGATATGTATCGTATAGGTTGGCTTTACCACCATCCTTGGAAGGAGTTCATGATGTCTTTCATATTTCCCAGGTCCATAAATATGTATTAGATTCAAGTCATATATTAGATCATTCTGAAATAACATTGGTACGAAGGCAGAAGATTCTCAAGAACAAGACTCTTTCTCTGGTACGAGTATCATGGAATAAAGATTCACTAGGAGAATCTACTTGGAAAAGGGAGGATGACATGTGAAAGAAATAACCATATCTATTCAAGGACTAAGTTTAGTTCTAGTCTATGTTTTATTTATTTTCTTGCCTCTTTTCTAAATTTCGAGGACGAAATTTAAATAAGGAGGGTAGAGTGTCATAACACACACACACACACACACACACACACACACACACACACACACACACACACACACACACATATATATAAATTATATGTTTAATTATTATTTGGTATGGTATATATAAATATATAAATAGATATTTATTTAGTTGCATTTCAGCCCCTAAAGAAATCATTGTAATTATTTTAACCTAAAATTATTTCACAAAGATCCCTAAGAAAAAGTTTGCAATTATAAAATTTCTCATTCACCAACTATCCAAGTGACACCTGGTGGATTAAGGCAAGGTTGATTCTCCCTAAAAACACCATGATGGGTCTTTTAGGTTTCTAGGAATTGGGGTTGGACTGGGTGTATATGGAGAGAGGGGGGAAAGGGGATTCGGCCACCGTCATCTCTCCATATTCTTTATCTCTCTCTCATTCACTCATATCTCTCTCCCTCACTAACTATCTATCTGTTGCTGCTGCGGCTGTATGTTGCTGACGCCGGTGCCGACCACCCTACCCGGTCGACCTCCTCCTCGGACAACCACCACCACCACTCCTTTTCAATTCTAGGTATATTTCCTTCCTATTTCTTCTAAATTTGTTTCCAACTTGAGATATCCAAACTAAGATCCTGTGATATATATATATATATATATATATATATATATATATATATATATATATATATATATATATATATATTGAAAATTATAGGTTAAATTGGTGAAGGAGGAACAAGAAGAATTTCTCCAATCAAGGAAAGTACTCAAAAGCTAGGCAAGTCCTTACCACCTTTCTCAAATTCATCTTCAAATTGGTTACTTTGTTTGACTACTATTTTCAAATCAAAGAATTAATTTTTTGAAAAATTATCTAATTTTTATTTTCTTAAATTTTAAGATAATTCTATAAATGTGAAATGATGGTAATTATGATTTGGACATGGTATAATATGGTGACACTACCTTAATTTTGTTACTGAAGGATTTTACTATGATGCATGTAGATATATAATTAGGACATGATTATGTTAAACAAATATGAGGAATTTCCATGCTATTGTCATTGAATTTTGTTAATACAAGCATTAAAAATAATTATATCTATGTGTGATGCACTTGAAAGTAATACTTGTATGCTTGTCAATATAAACGCTTGTGCTTGTCTAAGAACAAATTACGTATAGGTTGACTGAATTAAATTAGTTGACATCTTCAGAAAGATCATTACTCATTGATTCAACCATTATATTCACAAAATATATTTTTAGTACATATTATATAGACACTTTTACGTAGCTTTACTTAATTCTTGAAAAACCCTATAAATGGTGTCGTGTTTCACAAATTTTTCATATATAATAAATATGTCCAGATTTATTAAATATGATTAATTTGGCAGTTTTGCCTCAAATTGTAGTTAAAATGAGTATTTACAAGTATTTATATGCTAGGGTGACCTAATATATTTTTGGAAAGGTTTTAAACAAGATATTAGATACTCTTCAATAATTTTTGTCACAACCCACACCCGAAATTTGGACATGAGCCGTGAGTACGTCCAGCCTATGCCGCAACATCAACGGTAGAAGGATGTCTAAGTCTCAATACTACAAAACATAACTCACAACCTGTCAATGATCTCAACTCCATAGGAAGGACAATGAATAATACATTAATCAACAATTCATAATATATGCCTAATCACAATAACTATAGGAAATAAATGGCACGATGAGATAAAATATATAAGGAGTACTGACATAAGTCAAGCACAAACAAAATACAACACGAGTCTAGAGTCTAGCTGACCCACTAAAATAGTCTCAATAATAGTCTCAGCATAAATACAGTCCAAGTCTCAAATTTAGAACAAATGATGCATAGATACAACTGTCTAAATAACTGCAGGTGGTGTCTCCTCTAAGGGAAGGGACTCCTCTAAGATCTCTCGTATGTAGTCTCCCTTTACACCTGGCTCATAGTGTGTAGGATAGAAGTCCTTAAGGTCCTCTGGAAAAATATTATCCAGTCAGGATTGGAGCGAAGTACAAGCACTAACAGCAGTTCCATGTATATTGACAAAAACTATAATACAGTGTAAAGAAATACAAGATGGAGATAAATACTGGAAATAAGAAATACTGGTGAGTATGAAATACTAGAATAAGAAATACTGGGAAATATATCATCATCAATAGTACAACTAGCAATAAACATAAATACAAGTGCATGCTAGAACAATGAACTGGAAATACATGAATATAATATCTAGCTAAGTGTGTGAAACATCAGTCTATCATGTGATCGGCTTGGGACAGATCAGGCTTGTTACATATGATTAGTTATGATTCATGTAAAGTCAGACTAACTATCCGGTTAGCTATGATGAGAGCAATAGTCAGGCTAATCATATATAACAGGCTATGAGGCATGTAATGGTCAAGCTGCACCCGACGTGAGGTGTGGGGTGAGCAATGATGCATGTAGATTAGGGTGTGCTCACATAATCTACTAATATCTCTCCATCCCCAGCTAGCACGATGGATCCCAATTACGACTCCTCGTGACAGGTATTGATGATGCTAACCAGAGTATCCATAGTGTCAGAATCAAGTATGCTATAGAACTAGAATCATAGAGATGATCAACATAATGAAAACTGTCATAGAATATACTCGCCTATGGTTCTTAGCTGGTATGAACCAGAGTCCAAGTCACAGTCCAAATAGCCTATGTATTACAATTTTACCATGTCAAAAGATAATTTATTTTAATTTATTTAATTCTGGAATAATTACTCTAAAATTCTATTTTAATCTTATTATTCTGATTTTTAGATTAATTTCTAAATTTTGTCCAAAGAAACTAAATTTTACCAATTCGAGACTCATGGCACGCAAATCGAGCAACTGATGCAAACTCTACTTTCATGTATAGTTTCCTATAGATTTTAGTGTTAAAAATATGCTAGAATTTACAGCTCATCCGAATTCAAATTTGTTTGGAAATTATTGTACATACCTAAAATTGTATTATGAAACGGTGGTTGATTGTTAACCTAAAAGTTCTACAGAATTAACAGTACAGAAATATTTTGTATTAAATTTTAGAAAAAACATATGTCAATTATCTCGACATTATCTTTCCAAAACTTTAAACGGTTAGTGATTCTGATTCCTAGTTCTCCCGAAATCGTAAAAACACTGAGACACGTCTATTTTTGGACATGCTGTGCTCAATAAATTTTTCAGAATTTAATATTCGAAATTTTGTAAAAAAAATTACATATTCAGAAAACTAACCTCAATACAGTTCTATCACAAGAAACTGGGCCACGTTTGGAGTCCGGATCTATGAGTAATGGCTTCTGGAAGATAAAGGAAATCCTAGATGACATCCCCTCAAATCTCTCTCTCTCTAAAATAATGGGATAATTAAGATTATTATATATATATATATATATATATATATATATATAGATGTTGGCTGACATGCGGCTGAATGAAAAGTTAAAGGCTGACACGTGTCAGAATCTGATTAGATGATTTTGTTTATATTATTTATTTTTGATTTGCCTTTATCAAAACATTATTTAAGTTGTTTTAAATCTAAATAACTCAAAATAAACATTAAAAATAATCTTAAAATTTGAAAACATTACAAAAAATATATTTTAAACCTAAAAACTAAAAAAAATTCTTGAGACAATTTTATGTTCATAGATTTCCTACTATAATTAGGAGAAGCTCTAAAAATTAGTTTTACCTATTTAAATAAAATAAATATTATAAATATTCCAAAAAATTTGAAATAATTTCAGAAAATATATAACAATATTATAAATACTAAAAAATTATATGGGTTCATTCTATATTTCTGGGCTTGCACAATAAATTCTAGAAGTCCTAAAAAATTAGTTATTAGTCTAAATAACTCCCAATAAATACTAAAATACTTAAGAAATTCTCAGAAAATTCTAAAAAAAATATTTGATTATTTAGAACCCAAAATAAAAGTTTAAAATATTTTTAATTATGTTTGACACTAAAATAAATTCTTGAAAGCCCTAGAAAATTTACTGTTACTAGTTTTTAATTAACCAAAAATTATGAAAAAATCCCAATAGCCCCAAATTAACCTAATAACAACATTTAAGCAAGAATTTCAGGATACGGAGGTTACAATTTTGAAGAGAATAAGTTGAAGTTAGTATATTTATTCATATATGTATTTTCTTCTAATTAATTTAGAAATTATTCCAAAACGGATGACTTGCGGTTTATTCTAGTAGTATAAATATTGCTTCTGTGAAAATATAAAATGATCAATATCTTACAAATTATTTTTTCTTGTAAAAGAAAAACTAGTATTTGGGATTAAGTATACATATGTTCAATTATTGTGTTGATTATCAATAGATTATATTTATATAAAGCATGATTACTTAATCTTTCTTGATTTAGAATTCTTGTAGTAGATGTAGCATAAATATGGATTGCTTGCATAAGGATAAATTAATAGAGGTAAACGCTATTGCTATAAACAAGCCTTGGTAAGAAAATTTCTTTTAAAAAGAAATAAACTTTAGTATTTATTAAATGCGTGCAATTTCGGTGTAGAGAGTTGCTCCACCAAAGGGCTCGGCGAACCAAAAAAATTCTACAGAGGGTTGCTCCGGGTTGTTTTATAAACTTGTGAAATTTTTGGAGTTTAGAATACAAAGGACTCTGCCGAAATCTCCAAAAAAATTTAGAGAGAAACATTTTCAAAAAATCCTAATAAATGATTAATCCCTATTTCAAGTTATTAGATTTTTTTTAATTTAGGTTCAACCCTAAAATTCTTAGATTATGAATTTTGTTAAATTTTTAGACGCGTAAGACACTTTGCACGTGTACAAAAGAGCAATAAATATAACCTTTATTATATTCCAAATTGAGGGGTATAATTTCAATGTCTTTGAATTTTTTTCTATCAAATGGAATAGTTCCGTTAGACGTGATACCTGAGTACACGAAACAAAATATATGTTTTATTGGATAATTAATGTTTCTGCAATGACGAAATGACTTACTGATACAAATACTCTAGCTAAATGTGTAGTATCTGACACACAAGCCCAGATACAAATCAGGACTAATATTTTAACTTAATTTGAATGTTAGATAAGAATGATTGTAATATTCTAGAAATTACATTGGGGTAGGAGAGAACATTTGGATCACACCGTCGAACTCTTAGCAATATTATTATTTTAATGTTAATCGGTTGTTCCGGCATACATATGGCCATACGATAACCGAGGTGAGGCTTAGATCACTTATTTTCCATTGGATCCAAATTCTTGAAAGAGATCAAGATTCGATAATTGTGTACATCCAATGTTGACCTATGTTCCGAATTCTTGAAAAAGTTTAAGATATTCGACAATTATTATAAAAGGATTTTGAGCATCGACTCAAGTAATTCGATACTTGTTATAAGCCAGTATATAACCGCCATTAGATCCGAGTTCTTGAAAGAGATCAAGAAATTCGATAATTTTTTATATCCAATGTTACTTGTGAAATAGAAAAAAATATAAGCACCAACCATCAAAAAAATTATCTGATCCCGAAAATATGGGATTATTGCCAAAAAAATAGGTGTTGATGGTGATCCAAAAGCGTTCTCTAAATTGTATTTGCATATAAAAAATTTCTATTACGAATTGTGTTTGTGACTGTGTTTTGGACACATTATAGAATATATTTTATTAGAAGTACGAAGCCTCATATTTCAAGTTTACATTATAAATTAGTAGCAAATTTTCTAGTTTTTATATCAGATATCTATTTTTTTCTGATATGACCTATCCTTGCTTTTTTATTATGTTTAAAACGTTCTTGATATAAGGGCTTGCTTGTCGTTATGACGACCTAGTTTTTGTTCACTAGGAAATAAAGAAACTGATGAAGAAACACTATCCTTATATGACGTCGATGAGATGGACGAGTAAGGAAATTATCTTTTGGAAGACATCATATCCTATTTTATAGCTGTTATATGTAAATTATGATTTTTGGATAAAACTTGGTAATGTGATTATGTAAAAATAAGTTGATAAGCAGCTTATGTATAATATGTGAATATTATGGTATGTACTCTTTATTGTCTTGTACCTTATCCTAGAACCTACAGGCGACAATCGTAAATAAGATACCAATGAGTTGTATAGGTACGTAGCTTGGAGATGTATTATTGTACTCAGATTTTGTACTATGGGAATCTGGACGTGACAAAAAGTCTAGCCTAGACACAATATTTTGGGGGGAATATACCACTGACATCATCGACAAGTCTCTGTTAGGCTTTGCTAGCCTAAGTTTTGGCTTAGAGATGACGTCTCTAGAACTTCCTCCACTAGAAAGTCACCAAATTAGAGTAACATTACATTGGCGGTAACTGGCTTGCCATCATTATGAAGGATGATAACTTCAGTATCAATCAGTCGCTGGATGCATTTCTTCATTGTGTTACAATCTTGCGTAGCATGATTTATGTATCGATAGTACATATAGTACTTTGGATCATCGATTTTGTCTGCCTCTTCATCACGTGTAATATCGAGCAATTTGATCTTGTCATCCTTCACTAATACATTGATGATAATGACAACATCATTGTCATCAAAGGAATAAGTTTTCTTTGGCCTGAGTTGTAGCTTGGGTATTGAAGAACCCTTAGAGACAATGATAGAAAGAGCCTCCTTTGCTTTATCAGTGCGATTATTGTCGTTGTTGAGGGTGAAAGGATGCTTTCCTTTATCTTCTATATTGGGAATTTGTAATCCCAAATTACGTGCCACCTTCGTGCTACCTTCAGCATCTTCGGCCCCAATGATGAACGCCGCCCAGTCTTTAAATTGAGTTGGACCTGTCCAGAGCCCTACTATAGGCAGTAGATTCTTTTGGCAAGTAGAGATAAATGCAGAGTCTGGAATACCTGGGGGAAACTTTAGAGTTGCTTGCCTGAAACGCTTTATGAATTCGCGAGCTGATTCCTTCTCCTTCTGTCTGATATCGATGAGCGAAGACATCGTCATACCCATGCCTCCCTCATAGAATCATGAGAAGAAATGACACTTAATATCATTAAATGAGAATATGCAGTTATCAGGTAAACTATGATAATAATCGTAGGCTATGCCAACTAAGCATCCCACGAATAATCTAATGAGGAGAGCATCCTCTTTCTGCAGATTAGCCATCATCATATTGAAGTAATTAATATATTGACTCGGTGATGTCCTCCCTTTAAACCAGACTATTGATTAGGGTTTGTATTTAGGAGAGAATAAAATATTATCCCAATGAGGAGGATACGACTGTTTCACCCCCAGCTTAGGAAATTGGTCTTTGTTCTTTAAAACATCGACCTGTGCACGTAACTCCAGGATAACTTTGAGAGGATCTTTTTGTCGAAGTGGTGTAGCTGACTGATAAGATTTTGGTTGAACAAGTATTATCATTGGCGGAGGTCCACTCCCAATACTGAGAGGATTAAAAGTCAGTGCTGCTGACTCTTGATTTAAGACTGCTTATGGATTTGTGTTATCCTGCAGAGGTGTTGTTCCAGGAGTAGGCTGTGATGGTTTGAATAGAGCCACTTGGACAGGTACTGGTATAGAAGAATATTGGACTGTTATTATTTGATGCATATTTTGAATCATAGTGTGCATGTCCCTAAGAGCGTCCTCTAATAAGTTAAGGCATTGTTCAGTAGCTTCTGATAGAGAAGTATCTTGTTCGTCACCGATGGGATAGGCGCTAACATCTCTGTATACAACAGAGGGATTGGTAGAAAGAACTGTGTAGTTGGAGTCTACATTATCAGTTTCAGAATCAAGGGGATTGCTACCTCAGCCTCGGATTATGAGGAATGGGAATTCCCATGAAGAATGAGCTATCGTCTTCGAGAACAGATATTTTGGTATACTCCATCAAAGGAGTCGATAGTTTGGTCAAATTTACTCTAGATGGGTGTTATTCAAGAATTTTGTATTTATTATCTCTTGCCACAGAGAAGATTCGAAGCTATGTATGCTAGAGCAAGGATCGGTTCATCATCATCATACTCCTAGTTGTCAACTTGTTTTGCATGTCGAGGTTTATGAGACATAGTATAGGTCAGTCGGTAAAATATATATCGTTTTGCTGATGCACAACAATATTTGATTACAAATCTATGCCAATTGCAATAATGTTCATTAGGAAATACCTTTTTAAAGTCAAAAGGGTCTCTTTATTTACGCTTTTGAACAATAAGCTCACGTAAATTGAAAGAGGGAAGAGAAGAGAAGGAAGAGGGAAGACTTTATCTCTTTACATGAGATATATTGAATCTTCTATGCACATTTTTGGTCCCCTGTGTGTAGAGTGAAGTGCTGGCTTGATTAGCGAATAATTCATCACCTCTCGAGCTTTTGTTCTTCAGGGATGAGAGAAAGTTGTTCCGGGCAGTCCTCTAATGTACACCCACACAAACATGTTGTGAAGAGATTAACCCTACTTGGCACACTTTCTGTGATGTAGGCAGAGTTGGCGCATTCTGCCTACGTGCATTTGATTTTGTACGAAGGTCTTGGCATGACGCACTAATAGTAGGATTTTGACGAGTAGCGCATAACTTTGGCTTCACTATGCCCGTAATCATGATGTCAGAAAAATGATTCTTCCTGACTAATACGTCATTTGTGCGCCTGTATTTTTTCTTCTGCTGGAGTGAATTCTGGAGAAACTTTTGTCTCTCTTTGAAGAGAAAATAATTTGGGCAGCGACGTCCATGACTTGCTTGTCCTGCACATTACAACGAACATACGCGGGTTCAGAAGCTTGGGTGTGGATCACCCTTTTTTTGATATTGCACGAGTTATACGATTTGTATCCTTTGTTTAACGCAATAAAGTTGTACACCAAGTGCTCGACCTGAGTTTGCTTGACAGAATTGACCAGGTAATTCTCGTCAATCATAATACATTTTCCTTGTTGGCAGCAACTTGGGGATATGTATGACGAGATTTGGGCACCTACACTTTGTGGGTTTTTCTCGACTTGATTGCGGATGAGGGAGTTAGCACTACCCCAGAATGGAACATATTTTCGTATGCTTGTTGGTCGAACTTTATGACCAAGGTCTTCTGCATCGAACCGACTGATGGAGCGTTGAGTTGAACTATCACATTCTCATCAGAGGAGAAAGTCATCCCCAGCAGAGTCGCCATCTTGTTTACGATGAACAAAGGTTAAACGAAACTTTGTATTATAAACTATTAATAATAAAGAAGAGTACGAGAGATCCTAAACATGAATCTAAATACAATTGATTCTGGGAAATCCCTGGATCTAATATGCGGGCGATCACTTTACTACTTGGACCACACGACGATAAAGAAATCCCTGGATATTGTGAACAACTTGAAGAGTTGGACAATAAGAAAGCTTTGGCAACAACAGCATGACAAGCTTCTATTTCTCTCATTCTGTTCTTAAATTTTAAAGATTTGAAAATCCCCAGCCCACGACGAAGAAATGCAAGGATGCAATGAGCAACTTGAAGAGTTGGGCAATAAGAGAGCTTTCGCAACAACGGCACGACAAGCTTCTATTTTTCTCCTTCTTTTCTTGAATTTCAAAGACTTAAAAATTCTCCCCTGCGCTGCTCTGAGCTGCGCTTCCTTTTTAACGTACACAATGATCCTATATTTATAGGATTTTAGAGTAGTTATGATAGTGTGCACGCACTTTGGATAATCCGTACTATACGCGCACTTTTGATGGGATGGCACCCCAAGATCTAGTGAGTGGGTGCACAACTTGCTGTCTGCTTGAAACGTGGCTTCCTATACGAGGAAAGCGTAGGTCACGGGCTAGTTATTTGTGCACGTTTTATGAATGGCATGTAAGATGTCATGCCCCAGATCTAATACTAGAGAGCGGGAGAATAACTCAGCCAACCACACCTTATGGAATATCGAAGTAACCCGCAATGTGTTAAGGTCGTCTAGAGATAAGGGGGTACATACTACAATCAAGTCACCTAGGCTCAAGAACTTCTATATTTCAATCATTCAAGCAAGTAAAAATAATATAGAATATCTCAGAAAAAGCAGTAAGGCACCCCAAATAACGTATCATAATGTTCTAGAGATCTGACATCACAAGATAACATGCTAGATTACATGATCAAAGTATACATGACAGTGAGTCAGCTGCAATATGAATATATTACAGTCATGTAGGAAACTAGTATCCATATTTCGCGGCTAATATGTGTCGGTTGGCTAAATGCCCAAAATAATATAGTTTACAAACGACGAGCAGTGGATGAAGGAACCCACTCGTGACCCTCAACAGCCTTCCGTCTGGTGCATTCCATCAGTGAGGGTGAGATACGTTTCATCCTCAGATGTTGTATCTAAACTTGAGCCAATAATCAATGGCATATGTCCCATCCATGATATGATACGATACCCCTTCACCATGACTAGGATAGAAAATGCCATATCACACCAAAATAGAACATGTCCCTTGATTTTGGTCAAGTAAAAATAATTCTGCGTCGTAGTTTCAATTCACAGCCTATCATAACACAACAACGCAACCCAACAACCAAATAAGAACATGAGTTGAACCACCATGCCATAACAGTCTATATCCCTAATTCTACTTAAAAAGGCACAATACACAATCATATATATATATATATATATATATATATATATATATATATATATATATATATATATATATATATATATATATATATATATATATAGCTTTAGTCTATGGATTATCGTAACACAACAACGCAACCTAACAACCAAACAAGGACATGGGTTGAATCATCATGCCACGATAGTCCACTTTTCTGGATAGAAAACCATAATACATAGCTTCGTTCCATGTCCCGTTGTAGCACAAAAGCTTAACCGAACAACCCAACAAGGACATGAGCTGAACTTTCATGCTGCAACAGTCTACTTCGGCTAATCATGTAGTACGACTTGATATATGATCTTTGGGTTATCCAAGTAATGCATTATATGAGTATCTTTAAATTGTGCCATAAACGAGCAGGGTTGGCTGAACCAATGATATACGAGCAAGAATATAAATATATGATGCACAGGTCCCTTGCAAGGGCCCTGAGCTAATTAATGATCAGTAACAGTTCCAGGCTTTCTATAGGAAAGATAATGGCTCGATCTTATAATTAAGTCAGATACTGCTCCATTAGTACAGATGATATATAGTATCTGTGGTGGCCAGCCTTTACTCCAAGCTAATTTAGGGTAGTTCGACATGCATGATCTTGAGATACTGTTCTCTCCCAATGCTCTACAAATTGAGTTGCCTAGTTAACCTTAGGTTAATTAGAATCTCATGTCGTGGTCACATAAATATTCCTTCTTAGAAGTCAAACTTTAAGTATAGGCACTCTTGATATGAATCAATATTGTCACTTGAAAGTTAAATCTGGATTCACCCAAGTGTGATGCAACAATCAATACTATCTATCCATGACTAAAGTTACTGTCAAACTACTAGATCGGTGCATGGAAATAATTATATATATCACGTAGTAGGAGTATGTGGCACGACGGCTCACTATAAAGTAACACTCTTGGTACGATCAAGTGTATTAGCACGGATACAAGTCCGGGCAGGAACAAGTTCTAGTATCAAGGTCATGGACAAGTTATCAAGTAGCAAGTTATTCAAGATATGACAGTCAAACACAGGTCATATGTTCAAGCTATTCAGTCGAGTAGTCTAGTCAAACAAGTCAATTGTCACATTATTATATCGATAGATGAGAATAAGAGTAGTACGAGAACCCCTAGAGATCAGATCCACAATCCTCAAACTGAATAAGGACCGGGATTGCAGGCCCTCTCCCGAGTTAAACTACGCCCCTTATTCTATCCAACGTATAATAAGGTGATCAAGAAAAATATGTAATCTAGTCAACAAGGGACAAAATAATCAAACATATTAAATTGAGCAAAACTAGATTTTAACATATTTTAGAAAATGGGGCATAACTTCCTCATCCAAACTCCAAATAAGGCATTTCAAAAAGATTTAGAAAGACAAGACAAAGATATAAAACTTTCTTGTTTTCAGTTTTACAAGATTTTATTTATAAAATCAGTTTAATAGGCAAAAACTCCCATCCTGGTTACCATGCACGCGGTGCACTGCACGGCGAATTGATTTTCATGTGCGGCACACTATGCTCGGCCAGAATTCTATGCTTGATATAATAATATGAGGCGCATTGATGCGCGCAATAAGGAATTGATGCACACAACGTATGTGGCGGCAAGAAATACACGCGTGGCGCATAGCAAGCAGCAAGAATTTCATTCGCGATGCATGGCTCGTGGTAGGGAAGTGATACGCTAGGCACAGACGACGGCAAGAAATCTATCGTTTGGTTTTCTCTTCCTCTTCAAGGAACCCATGAAAAGCTCTAAGTTAGAAATGTAGATCTACTAAATCCAATTATCAAAACCAAAAACTTTAAGTTCTAAACATATGGAAAAATATATAGCAAACATAATAGAACAATAATATAGAGGGTTTCTCTATTTCTAGTGCAAGGTATACTTACCTTGAAGAGGGAGAGAAAACCAAGAAGCCCCATCCTTCATGAAGAAATCCTAGAAATAGCCTCCAAGAAAAACCTTTCTTCCCACCACAAATTTTAGAATTTTTAGACCCCAAATCCCTCATTCTTCCCTTATTCAAAGAGACATAGAAGCTTGGGCTCAAGGAGACTTGGAGAAGGAGAAGCTACATTGGGAATCCATCTCCCAATAGGTAAAAATCTAGAAACCCTCATTTTACTTCCTGTTTTAATTAATTATTTGGCCATTAGGAGCCCACCCATTGATTTAGGGATGACTTTTTAGGGAGAGCATGAGACTCTTTTGGTTTTATGATGATTCTCCATGGTGTCATAGGTGTATTTGGGGGTTTTGTAATCCAAGGATGTATTTTTCCCTAAATTTTATAACCCTAATTATATATATATATATATATATATATATATATATATATATATATATATGTTTTGATTGTTATTTGGGGTGTATGCATGAGGATTCATGGTATATCATGAGTATCCCAGATTTTGCACACTAGGTACTTGTTGAAATGATTAATAGGAAGAAATACCTATTTATATGTAAACCCCCTGAATTTTCAAAATTTCAAAACTGGATTTTTCACAATTTTCTGGATTTTTCTGGGATTTTTCTGTAATTTAAAAACAGGGTTTTAATTATTCAATGATTTTTAATTGATATTAAATGATATTAAAATATTATGAAAATAATATTTTTGGATGTAAAATGAAAAACTGGACTTAGGACAATTTTTCTGGAATTTATCGGGCCCCGGACCTATTTTTAAATGCCTAAATAATTATTTATTTATTTAACTAATTAATTATTAATTAATTATGGATTTTTATTATTATTATTATTATTATTATTATTATTATTATTATTTTTAAATAGCCCGGCCCGCGGCCCGTTGGGCCGGCCCAGCCCAACAGACCCAGCCCAACTCTCCTCCGGGTCGGGTCGGACCCGCCGCCCGACCCGCACCCGCCGACCCGACCCGTCCCCACGTCTCCCCCGCACGTCGGCCCGACTTTCCCGCCGCCCCGCCCGCGGCCACGCCCCGCCCGCGCCGCGCTGGCCGCCACGACCCGCCCCACGTCGCTGCGCCCTCCGCCTCGCCCGGCGCTAACCGCTCCCCCTCCGCCTTTAAAATACCCCCTCGTCCCCCCCGGCCGTCGACACCGAACCACCACGCACCACCACCACCGTCAGCCCCCTACGCCACCGTCGCCGCCGATCCTCCTCCCTCCTTCCTCCTCCCCCACCAGCCCCGCAGCGGCCCCGCAGCGAGCAGCAGAGACAGCAGCAGCGGCAGCTCCGCCGTCCCCGCGCCGCCGGCGAGCCTCGAGCGCCGCGAGCCCGGCCGCCCTGCCCCGGCCGTCCAGCCGCCGCCCCTCCGGCCAGCCCCGAGCCGCCCAGCCGCCGTCCCCGCCGCCTGAGCCCTAACCCTAACCCTAATTCTTGGTTTTCGTGTCCGACACGAATCGGACACGTGTCGGACACGATTCGGACCCCGGTTTTCGGGTCCCCTTCAGGTGCGTGTATCTTTTTATTCGTAGCTCCGTTTTTGATTCCGCAAATTGCGTTGCGAAGCCTGTATGACCCTCTCGGTGTCCGGACAAACTGTTCGGGGCATCGCGTCCTGTGGTGATCGCACACCACGATCCAAAAACAGGAAAAACCAGACCCCGTTTCACCCTAACTTGGTGTACACACGTCGGATCGAGACGAAACTTGCGCCATCGGACTCGTAGCAATACGCTGGTCCTGTGAGCCAAGTTTGGTTCGATTCTGAAAACGTTGACGAAATCGCGTGTCGTGGGCCCCACAGGCCCCGCTCGACGGGCGATTTTGTGTTCGGCTCATCGGAATCCAATTCTGGAAGTTCCGTTGGGTTCGTATCAGCGTTCCTGACCTGTTGACACTAAGTTTGGTGAATTTGGAGACCATTGACCCTGACGCGTTTTTCGGTGCAAAGCGGGCCCACATGTGGACCCCGTTTTGACCCGAAACTGCCGTTTCTACCCTTGTCTCCAAATTGGACCCAAGGACAGGCGTTTCTAGCTGATTGATATTTTTTGGATCTGATGGTGATGTTTGTTTCAGCAACCGGAGTCCCGCCTGCAATTCCCGCCGAGGTCAGAACTGCAAACATAGCCGGAACCACAGGCAAGTGTACCTCGCCAAAACTTGCAGTCTTGCTAAAAAGTTCCTGGACTTAGTTATACATCAGAGGGCAAGTTTACATTGCCAAACCCTGCAGCTTGCTATATATTTTCTTGGTTTAATCTTGCAACAGTAGGAACATAAAGCTTGTCAATCCTCAGATATTCCTGGTTATAGTATTATACTTGATTTATTGTAGATTCACATGTAACTTGTTTAATTGCTTAACCCAGGACACCTGACACTGTTCATGTGACGGAATTACCTGACATATATATGGTGATTCCGTATAGGTTACATTTTCATGTCATTTCTAGTTTACATGCTTAGATTCTAGCCTGGCTCATTGCATTAGTTCAAACTTGCGTGACTTGTACCTGATATATTCTGGAACTGTGACGTGAGATTACATGGGGTGGGGAGAGTATAATCATATCAAGGCTGAATATAATATATTATAAATACTTTTAACTGGCGGTGCCTTAGACTCTGATACAGAGCTTTGGTTCCTTACTGGCCTCTCGAGAAAATACTGCTGTGGTTTCTTCGACACTGATCCTGTAGCAGTCTCAGCCTGAGTATGACTAAAACTCTCACATGCATATCACTAGCTGGTTTACATATTTGCCCTGCTGTTTCATTATTGCTGCACTGCATATGTTTTGGCTTATGTTTTCCGTACCTTGTTATGTCCCCTGAGGACCTGGAATGGACTATGTCCCCAGGTATAGCTGCAGAGAACTTCCCCGAGGTGTACGGTACAGGAGCACTCCTTGGAGCAGAACCCGGAACCGAGGACGAGATAGTTGCAGAGGACTTCACCTGAGCACCGGCTTCATCCACACAGTATTTTTCATTTACAGCATTTATTTTCTGTCTATTTTTTCCTCTGAATGTAACAGACTAATTCTCGGAATTGTTTCCCGAGATAATCTTGTTTATTGTCTATTTATTTCCATTTGCATTATTTCTGGCATTAAACTGTGTTATTCTGTGGATGAGATTAGAAATACCTGAGACTTGTAACGTTTTACTGCTAGACTACAGCTTAAGCATGCCCTGATGGACCCATTAAATTGGGTTGTCCATCGGTGCGTGCTGCTGGCCATTGCTCACGTGCTCAGTCCCTCGTCATTTTGGGACTGGGGCGTGACATGGTTTTTGTGGTGGCCCATGCAGGTCTACGACTAAATTGTTCGGTTTCAACTTAGGGACCGAACAGGCCTGCAATAAGATAGGATAAGTTTTTAGGATCTCATCCACTTGCTTGAATCGTTTTTGATATCTGTATCGTATTCAAACTAACTTGAACTTGCATCTTGCCTTGTTTCCTGTGCGCCTCTTATTGGTTATTTTGGATACAGGGAAATGGACCCACAAGAACGCAACGAGACTCCCGTCAGAACGCCACAAGCTACAGGTGTCACCTACGACGACGACGTGACACCAGTCGGAGGAATCCCCACAACTCAACAGAGCCAGCAGGCAGGTCCACCTACCTCCCGATTCCGGCGCGATGACATCCCACCACCGCCGCAGTTCGTCCCACCAATGCCCGTGTTCCCACCAGGACAGCCGATCGACGGGCAGCAAATATTCCAAATGATCTACGCGATGATGCAAGCACAGCAACAAGTCCAACACGAGGCTCAGCGTCGCGAAGCTAATTTCTTGAGGGACAGCATTGTAACTGCACTGGGGCAGGCCAACCTACCAGCTCGACGGCCAACTACAGGCTCAATCACTGACTTCCGCCAACTGAAGCCCCGTACTTTTTCTGGCAAAGAGGAGCCCACAGAAGTTCATGAGTGGCTCACCAATATTCGGCATCAACTTGAAGCAGCTGAACTTCCACGGGAACGCTGGATGACTGTCGTCCGAATGCAATTGACGGATAATGCCCATCACTGGTGGCTATCCGAGGAGACGCGACTCGGACCAGACCGAGTCACTTGGGAGGAGTTCTCCAGGCTCTTCCAAGAGATGTATATTCCTGCCATCGCTCGATCAGAACTGCGGGACAAGTTCAATCGCCTCACTCAGGACTCTATGTCGGTGGAAGAGTACAACGCTGAGTTCATTCGGTTGAGCCGCTTCGCCCCAACCCTGATCCCGACTGAGGAAGAGAAGGCCGAGAAATTCTTCGACGGACTGAACATTGAGCTGCAGAAACTAATTGGGTCCGTCGCACCAATATCATACTCGGACGTTCTTGCCGCGGCTCGACGCATAGAGCGCGTCACCAAGAGAGAGACCAGACTGAAGCGGCCGTCCCCATCCGCACCAGCCAGAGCAGCACAAGAGGAGTCTGCAAAGCGTCAACAAGTAAGCTCGCCACCAGCAGCAGCACCAAAAGCCTTCTACCTTCCTACCTGTTACCACTGCGGCAAGATAGGCCATGTCGAGAAGGAATGTAGACGTAAACTCGGACTATGCCTAGGCTGCGGATCCAGACAGCATGCAGTGAGAGACTGCCCCGAGCGTAGAGAAGGAACACCAAGGACGAACCAGCAAACTCCACCAGCGCCTCGAGCAGCACCCTACCAGCAAGCTCAGCAACAGCAGAGGAATCTACCTCAAGTACGAGAGCAAGCTTACGCGATGACTGTGCAGGACGCCGATGCGAGTAAGTGATTTATAGTTTTTCGTTTTTAGTCTTGTTGTAGTTCGTGCCTCTTGGTTCGTGACCTCAGCCCCAACCTAGTGAATTGCAACTTGTTAATAACAACCTGGTTTTCATAAAAGTTATAGTTTTAACTAGATTTTCCTGGAAAGTGTAAACTTTCAATTTTAGGGAAACGGTATTTCCCTGAAGTATCTTGTGATGTATTTTCAAACGATGCTTGCGACCGCGTCATCTCTGTTGACCGGTTATTCTTTGATTGCGAGGACGCAATCCTCTTAAGGGGGTATATTGTAAACCCCCTGAATTTTCAAAATTTCAAAACTGGATTTTTCACAATTTTCTGGATTTTTCTGGGATTTTTCTGTAATTTAAAAACAGGGTTTTAATTATTCAATGATTTGTAATTGATATTAAATGATATTAAAATATTATGAAAATAATATTTTTGGATGTAAAATGAAAAACTGGACTTAGGGCAATTTTTCTGGAATTTATCGGGCCCCGGACCTATTTTTAAATGCCTAAATAATTATTTATTTATTTAACTAATTAATTATTAATTAATTATGGATTTTTATTATTATTATTATTATTATTATTATTTTTAAATAGCCCGGCCCGCGGCCCGTTGGGCCGGCCCAGCCCAACAGACCCAGCCCAACTCTCCTCCGGGTCGGGTCGGACCCGCCGCCCGACCCGCACCCGCCGACCCGACCCGTCCCCACGTCTCCCCCGCACGTCGGCCCGACTTTTCCGCCGCCCCGCCCGCGGCCACGCCCCGCCCGCGCCGCGCTGGCCGCCACGACCCGCCCCACGTCGCTGCGCCCTCCGCCTCGCCCGGCGCTAACCGCTCCCCCTCCGCCTTTAAAATACCCCCTCGTCCCCCCCGGCCGTCGACACCGAACCACCACGCACCACCACCACCGTCAGCCCCCTACGCCACCGTCGCCGCCGATCCTCCTCCCTCCTTCCTCCTCCCCCACCAGCCCCGCAGCGGTCCCGCAGCGAGCAGCAGAGACAGCAGCAGCGGCAGCTCCGCCGTCCCCGCGCCGCCGGCGAGCCTCGAGCGCCGCGAGCCCGGCCGCCCTGCCCCGGCCGTCCAGCCGCCGCCCCTCCGGCCAGCCCCGAGCCGCCCAGCCGCCGTCCCCGCCGCCTGAGCCCTAACCCTAACCCTAATTCTTGGTTTTCGTGTCCGACACGAATCGGACACGTGTCGGACACGATTCGGACCCCGGTTTTCGGGTCCCCTTCAGGTGCGTGTATCTTTTTATTCGTAGCTCCGTTTTCGATTCCGCAAATTGCGTTGCGAAGCCTGTATGACCCTCTCGGTGTCCGGACAAACTGTTCGGGACATCGCGTCCTGTGGTGATCGCACACCACGATCCAAAAACAGGAAAAACCAGACCCCGTTTCACCCTAACTTGGTGTACACACGTCGGATCGAGACGAAACTTGCGCCATCGGACTCGTAGCAATACGCTGGTCCTGTGAGCCAAGTTTGGTTCGATTCTGAAAACGTTGACGAAATCGCGTGTCGTGGGCCCCACAGGCCCCGCTCGACGGGCGATTTTGTGTTCGGCTCATCGGAATCCAATTCTGGAAGTTCCGTTGGGTTCGTATCAGCGTTCCTGACCTGTTGACACTAAGTTTGGTGAATTTGGAGACCATTGACCCTGACGCATTTTTCGGTGCAAAGCGGGCCCACATGTGGACCCCGTTTTGACCCGAAACTGCCGTTTCTACCCTTGTCTCCAAATTGGACCCAAGGACAGGCGTTTCTAGCTGATTGATATTTTTTGGATCTGATGGTGATGTTTGTTTCAGCAACCGGAGTCCCGCCTGCAATTCCCGCCGAGGTCAGAACTGCAAACATAGCCGGAACCACACGCAAGTGTACCTCGCCAAAACTTGCAGTCTTGCTAAAAAGTTCCTGGACTTAGTTATACATCAGAGGGCAAGTTTACATTGCCAAACCCTGCAGCTTGCTATATATTTTCTTGGTTTAATCTTGCAACAGTAGGAACATAAAGCTTGTCAATCCTCAGATATTCCTGGTTATAGTATTATACTTGATTTATTGTAGATTCACATGTAACTTGTTTAATTGCTTAACCCAGGACACCTGACACTGTTCATGTGACAGAATTACCTGACATATATATGGTGATTCCGTATAGGTTACATTTTCATGTCATTTCTAGTTTACATGCTTAGATTCTAGCCTGGCTCATTGCATTAGTTCAAACTTGCGTGACTTGTACCTGATATATTCTGGAACTGTGACATGAGATTACATGGGGTGGGGAGAGTATAATCATATCAAGGCTGAATATAATATATTATAAATACTTTTAACTGGCGGTGCCTTAGACTCTGATACAGAGCTTTGGTTCCTTACTGGCCTCTCGAGAAAATACTGCTGTGGTTTCTTCGACACTGATCCTGTAGCAGTCTCAGCCTGAGTATGACTAAAACTCTCACATGCATATCACTAGCTGGTTTACATATTTGCCCTGCTGTTTCATTATTGCTGCACTGCATATGTTTTGGCTTGTGTTTTCCGTACCTTGTTATGTCCCCTGAGGACCTGGAATGGACTATGTCCCCAGGTATAGCTGCAGAGAACTTCCCCGAGGTGTACGGTACAGGAGCACTCCTTGGAGCAGAACCCGGAACCGAGGACGAGATAGTTGCAAAGGACTTCACCTGAGCACCGGCTTCATCCACACAGTATTTTTCATTTACAGCATTTATTTTCTGTCTATTTTTTCCTCTGAATGTAACAGACTAATTCTCGGAATTGTTTCCCGAGATAATCTTGTTTATTGTCTATTTATTTCCATTTGCATTATTTCTGGCATTAAACTGTGTTATTCTGTGGATGAGATTAGAAATACCTGAGACTTGTAACGTTTTACTGCTAGACTACAGCTTAAGCATGCCCTGATGGACCCATTAAATTGGGTTGTCCATCGGTGCGTGCTGCTGGCCATTGCTCACGTGCTCAGTCCCTCGTCATTTTGGGACTGGGGCGTGACATTATATGGTCTATTTCTTTTGCATTGGATGTGTCTATATATGTATGAATATGTATGTGTGTGTATATGTATATATATATCATGGTGTGGCACAGTATTGGGAAAATTGGGTATCACTGTGGTGTGCACAGTATGCAGTAGTAGGTTGCACTGATATTTTAGTTGGAGTGTGTTATATGTGTGTGACAGTGCAGTGAGGCTCGGGTTCACTGTATTCAGTACAGTGCACTAGGAATGTGCACTGATGCTTAACGTATCAGCCAAGGAGGATGTTGGTTCCCCTGTGTGTAAGGGAGTATTACTGGCTTTGAGTAACTTTTGTTCAACCTTTGAGTCACACTTGGCTTTGTGGGAAAATTGTTATCTGACTCTTGGTATGTTGTATTCTATATGCAGTATCAGTTTGAGTACCCAGGTTTCTTGAGTATTAACTTCTCTTTGAGTATCCTGGCTGTATATCAGTTTCAGTGAGTAGATGAGTGAGCTGTGTGTTCAGTGTATCACTCGAGCAAGGTTTCAATGAGGGGGGTGTGTGTATTATAGTGTTATGTGTGTATCAGTTTAGGTACTAGCAGTTTGGGCTTTTATGTGGGTATCAATATCAGTAGCATTATAGTGCACTCTTGTGCTTGCAAGGGGGGCTTATTTATCGGTCCAGTTATGGCTTTGTGCAAGTCTCGGGTTGAGGCATTTATGTAGGATACTGCACTTGTGATGTAGTAGTCAATTTGCATTTGCAAGCTTGGGTTAAGTGAAAAAGAGTGAAAGGTTGGAGGTGCACTTGTGCTTGTGAGGGTGGAAGGCTATGAATGCAGGAGGGTAATGTCTGTGTGTGTGCATACTAGGTTGTATCAAGAGGAAATTAGGAGCCAGTGGGTGACAGTGCTTATATCAGAACCAAGTGTACAGAAGTGAGCATAAGGAGTATTATCATTTTAGTTGGATGATAGGAAATTGGGCTTGAGTGTTTAGTGTCGAAGGAGTGAAGTATAGAATATTAGTGGAGTAGCTCAAGTGATGTGCAGATATATTGGTATAGGGATTGGAGGACTGATAACATACCAATAGGTAAATGCTGGACTGAGCAGAGGGGATGTGCTAGTACAGACCACTGTGATCAGGTGAACCCTGTGATCAGTGGAGGGGGTTTAAGTCATCAGTTGTGTATTATTGGAGTATCGTTAGTTGCACAACCTACTGATACCAGGTAGTGTAGTGTTAGTGTATTATAGTAAAGGTTAGATGTTAGTGCAAGTATAGTAATCAAATACTAGTGGATCAAGTATTAGATATTTAAATTGAGGTTTCAGTAGAAGTATCAGCTAGGACTTGGTAATATAGCTAAGTTGCAAAATTCAGTTTAGATTTTTATGACACTTGATGTCCACATGAGTACATGTGGTAGGTAAGTTATGAGGTATGAGTATAGGCTTGTGAGATAGTATTAAGTTTAGTATTAAAATATAAGGATACCATAATCTATGAGCTACTTATATAGTAAAAGGATCTAGTATAATAATTAACTAGTATTATTAGGTATTAACTAATATAGACTAGATACCTTTGTACGGTATAGATATTGACCAAGTTGGCCTAGTTTGGACGAAGAAGTTTAACATAGAGCTAGGTAAACCTGTTTATCTTTTTAGTTCATCATTTAACTTTGATATTCTAATGACTCTTGGATTCCAGTTTATTCTCTGTTGACAGTTCATTGCTCAGGACCACAGGTGAGTACATTCTCTGACAGTTTTTATTATGTTAATTATTTCTATGATTATAGTTGTAGAGTTACTTGATTCTAACACTGTGTATACATGGTTTAGCAACATAGATACCTGTCATGAGGAGTCATGATTAGAATCCATCGTGCTAGCTGGGGACGGGGAAATATTAACAGATTATGTGATCATACCCCACTTTACATGCATCATAGCTCACCCTACATATCATGTTGGGTGTAGCCTGACCATTTACATGCCTCATAGCCTGTTATATATGATTAGTCTGACTATTGCCCGTATCATAGCTAACCAGATGGTTAGCCTGATCTCACATGTATCATAGCCAATCATATATAATAAGCCTGATCTTGTCCCAAGCCGATCACATAGTAAACTGATATTTCAAACACTTAGCTAGAATTTCCATTTCTTATTTTCAGTTCTCTCATTTCTAGCATTCACATATATCTGTTCATTGCTAGTTAGTACTATTACTGATTACATATCTTTCCAGTATTTCCTATTTTTCCCGTATTTTCTTCATCATATATTTCCTTACATTGTCTTATAGTTTTTGTCAATATAAATGAAACTGCTGTTTAGTGCTTGTGATTCGCTCCAATCTTGATTGGATAATATTTTTCAGAGGACCTTGAGGACTTCTGTCCTACTGACTATGGCCCAGGTATAGAGGGAGACTACATACCGGAGATTCTAGAGGAGTCACTCTCCTTAGAGGAGACACCACACACAGTCGCTTAGACAGCTCCTTGGTCTAGTTATCAATATATTTATTTGTTCTAAACATAAGACTTGGATTGTATTATTGTTTAGACTATTTATTGATGAATAGCTAGACTCTAGATTATTGTTGTATTTGAGTTATTGTGCTTGACTTATGTCAGTACTTTCTTATCTTTATATCTTACGTGCCATTTGCTTTCTATAGTTATTTGTGATGAGTATATTATGAATTGTTGATCAATGCATTATTCATTGTCCTCCTTATGGAGTTGAGATCATTGACAGGTTATGAGCTATGTTTGGTAGTCTTGAGACCTAGACATTGTTCTACCGCCGATGCTACGGCGTAGGCTGGACGTACGCACGGATCATACCCAAATTCTGGGTGTGGGTCATGACACATTTTTAGTGGTGGCCCATGCATGTCTAAACTCGCAATTAGAGCGATGTCGTATTAGTGCTCACTTGGAGTATTACTACGAGCTTGCTTTAGAAAATATGATTTAGGATGAGAGTATGCTCAATCACAACTAGGAAATTTCTAATCTTATAAATGCTATTCTAAATAATTAATTCCTTTAAAATTTTACTATCCTTCCTTAATGATATCATATCTGTTGCCTTAATTGATTCTTTTTGGTCTGTCTTCAGGATGCCGCTGAAGACTAGGTCATTGAGATTGGGACCTACGGCTTCAGAGTGGTTTGCCACCTCTCGACATGATGGACAGACATCTGGAGTTCCTTCTACCTCTCCTGTTCATGTAGGAGTATCTGCAGTTTTTGGGGGTCCTCCTCCCCCACCTATCCAGAGAGTTGCCCTACTTGTTACAGAGCACTTTCCTCCACCACCGACTCTGATTCTCGGAGGTATGCCCGTTGACGGGGCACAGATGTTCCCGCTGATCCAGGGCATCGTAGATGCTCAGAGGACGTCAGCAAAGGCTCAGCGAGTTCAGGCTGAGGCTCAGAGGGTGCAGGCAGAGGCACACTAGGCACAGACAGAATTGATGAGAGAGAGCATAGAGAATGCTCATCAGGTGCCTCTCCAGGCTGTGGAGAGAGTTGCACAGCAGCAGCAACATCCAGGCCAACAGCACCAGAGGCTAGGTACTATAGTGGAATTCAAGAGGATGATGCCTTGGGAGTTCAAGGGCATCGAGGGGATACTCTATGATGATGACTGGCTAGAGGATATAGAGAGGTACTTGCACATGGCGCAGATTCCGAAGATTCTACAGATCGAGGCTGCCGATAGTCAGATGTTCGACATCGTGATGACATGGTATTGTACGGAGTCAAGACTCACTGTTGGAGGACTTACATGGGAGGATTTTAATGAGAAGTTCTTCCCCGACGTAGCCCTGGGAGCCTTGGAGAGTCAGTTCCATAACTTAGTCCAAGGGAACATGTCGGTCGATGAGTATGCCACGCAGTTTTACCGTTTGAGTCATTTTGCGTCATCGTTAATTCCAGACCCAGGAGATCAAGCCCAGAAGTTTAGAAAGGGGATGACGAAAGAGATCAAGTCTCGCCCTTCTGGATGTCGTACTACTACCTTTAAGGACATTCTGATGGATGCCTAGATTGCTGAGGATGACTTGGACCTCAGGCCCAAGAGAGGACGCAACGCTTCTAGAGGAGCGAGTGGTAGTACGAGACCGGCCAAGTGTCCACACTTTCAGCAGCAACAGAGGCCGTATCAGCATCAGCATCAGCATCAGCAACACCAGAAACCAGCTCGGGGACACACCCAGAAGCAGCAGCCTCAGATGCAGACTCAGCCCATCGTCCAGTGTATCATCAGCATATTAGCTGAGGGACTGTCCATCTATTCAGAGTCATCCAGGTTAGGGTGGAGCCGCCACTCAGAGGAGACTAGCCAGGGTACCTACTGTACCAGGAGGCCAGCAGAGGGAACCTCCACTTCCACCATAGCAGCAGAGGTTTTCTCAACCCCAGCAGCAGCAGAGAGGTGCACCCCAGGGACGAGCATACGCCATGACGATCGAGGAGGCCAAGCCAGCAGGAGACATAATTTCAGGTTCAGTTCTTCTCGATTCTATTCTAGCACTTGCATTATTCGATTCTAGCACTTCCCGTAGTTTCGTGTCTGTATCATATGCTCTTAAATATCGTTTAGAGGCGGAACCATTAGATAGGACTTGCAAGATCATGACTGGTGAAGGCATTATCCTAGTCAGTGATTATTATAAGGACTGAAGAGTATAATTGGGAGGCAGAGAGTTGAGCATGTGCTTACTCGTCATGCCACTTCCGGGATACGATATTGTACTCGGAATGGACTGGTTGTGTAGGCACCATGCTACTGTAGATTTCCGTAGAGGTAGTGTGATATTTTAACCGCCAGGAGAGCGAGAGTTCGAGGTCGCCAGAGGAGCAGCAGAGCAGAGCAGGGGCACTTTTTGCGAAGCCAAGATGGAAGAAGAGGAGTTGCCACATCCTCTGATAGCAAAGTTCCTGGATGTCTTTCCAAAGGAGTTGCCAGGTTGGCCGCTAGACAGAGATGTTGAGTTCTCTATAGACTTGGTGCTAGGAGCAGAGCCCATTTTATAATACGTCTATAGAGTCAAAAACAGCGAGCTGGTAGAACTGAAGAAGCAAGTTGAGGAGTTGCAGGACAAAGGCTTCATCAAATCCAGTTCATCACCATGGGGAGCTCCGGTATTGTTCGTACCGAAGAAGGATAGGATGGCACATATATATATCGATTATAGAGCTCTGAACAACCTCACTATCAAGAACAAATACCCGCTGCCAAGGATAGATGATCTTTTAGATTAGTTGAGTAGAGCGAAGGTATTTTCAAAGATAGACTTGAGGTTAGGCTACCACCAGGTGAAGGTAAAGAGAAGACATTCTAAAGATAGCTTTTCAGACCAGATATGGCCAGTTTAAGTTTATGGTAATATCGTTTGGTTTAAATAATGCACCGGCAGTATTGATGAACTTGATGAATAAGGTATTCCACCAGTACCTTGACAAGTTCGTGGTGGTGTTCACCGACGATATTCTTGTATATTTAAAGACCCCAGAGGAGCACGAAGAGCACTTAAGGATGGTTTTGGAGACTCTCAGGAAAGATAAGCTCTATGAAAAGCTTTCAAAGTACGAGTTCTTCCTTGACAAGGTTGAATTCCTTGGGCATGTGGTGACAGGTGACGGAATCTCAGTTAACCCAATGAAGATTAAGGCAGTGGAGTCATGGGCTACTCCCAGTTCAGTAGCCGAGATAAGGAGTTTTCTCGGGCTAGCAGGTTACTACAAAAGGTTTTTACAAGACTTCTCCAGGATTGTAGAACTAATGACTAGGCTAACCAGGAAATGTGTGAATTTTGTCTGGACGGAGGATTGTCAGGCCGCATTTGATGAGCTAAAGAAGATATTGACGACAACCCCAGTATTGACATTGCCATCGGGGACAGGTGGATTCACTATCTATAGTGATGCTTCAGGGAGGGGTTTGGGTTGCGTTCTTCAGTAGCACAGGAAGGTAATTGCCTATGCTTCTGGGCAATTATATCCTCATAAGAAGAACTACCCCACCCATGATTTAAAGTTAGCAACTGTTATCTTTGCTCTAAAGTTGTGAAAAAACTATCTATACGGAGAGCGTGTAAAGATCTTCACAGACCACAAGAGCTTGAAGTACGTGTTTACATAGAAAGAGCTAAATATGAGGTAGAGGAGGTGGTTGGATTTGATGAAAGACTTTAATATTTTATTACAGTACCACCCAAGAAAGGCTAACGTAGTCGCTGATGCCTTAAGCAGGTATTCGATGGCTATGTACTTGATGAAAGATAGAAATTTGTTAGCTGATCAGGAGATCTTGGGAATTGAGGTGCTAGTTCCCGGTATCGAGATTCAGATGTGGGGATTGTAGATACAGTCCGAGTTGATGGACAAAATTAGAGCTACGCAGTATGATGATGAGACTCTGAGGAGTATCAGGGCACAGGTCGGACAGGATTATCTAAAGACTTTACTATTGCTAATGATGGGTCTTTATGGCACGACACAAGGATATGTGTGTCGAGTGGGGAGCTGTGCAAGGAGGTTTTGTAGGGGCACATCGCTCTCAGTACTCGATGCATACAGGTGCCAAAAAGATGGATCGAGACCTATAGGAGCACGTATGGTGGTATGGTATGAAGTGCGTGGTAGCACGCTTTGTATCCCGATATTTAGTGTGCCAGCAGGTAAAGACGGATCGACAGAGGCCAGGTGGATTTCTTCAGCCTTTACCTATCCCAGATTGGAAGTGGGAGCATGTTACTATGGATTTCATTTCAGGGCTTCCGCGTTCTCCAGGAGGAAAGGATGCAATTTGGGTCATCGTGGATAGGTTGACAAAATCAGTCCACTTCTTACCATTCAAAGTGGGTACATCGATGGAGAAGCTAGCAGAGATGTACGTGTGACAGATTGTCAGATTACATGGGGTTCCTATGGGCATCATCTCGGATCGGAATAGTCGTTTCACTTTCCACTTCTGGAGGAGTTTACAGGCTAGCTTGGGCACTCAGCTCAAGTTTAGTACCGCATATCACCTCCAGACAAACGGACAGTCTGAAAGGACTATTCAGACTCTCGAGGATATACTACGCACTTGTGTTCTATATCTTGGAGGTTCTTCGGATGATCATCTATACCTGGTAGAGTTGTCTTACAATAACAGCTACCAGGCCAGCATTGAGATGTCACCATTCGAGGCTCTATATGGACGAAGGTGTCGCACACTGTTATCTTAGGATAATGTTAGAGAGAGAGCCTTGTTAGGATCATAAATGGTCGTGGATGCAGCAAAAAAGGTAAAACTCATCAGAGACAGACTTCGAGTGGCGCAGGACAGACAACGGTATTGGGCCGACAGCCACCGTAGACCCTTGGAGTTTGAGGTATAGGTTTTATTATTTTGGCTTGTGATTATTTTGTTTTAGATTGCGTATTAAGACTGTTTTGTTCTAGGTTGGTGATATGGTGTTTTTACAGATTTCTATGACATGGGGCACGATTTATTTTGGTGGGGACGGGAAGCTTAGTCCACGGTACATCGAACATTTTGGTATTCTTGCGAGGGTCGGTGCAGTGGCCTATAGACTAGACTTGCCGTCTGCAGTAGAGGGGGTTTATGATGGTACATGGCAGATCCTAGTCACAGTTGAGACGGTACATGGCAGATCATAGTCATATACTAGATCACTCAGAGATCAAGGTTGGTCTGACTCTCTGCTATCCTGAGCAGCCCGTAGAGGTCTTAGATCGTAGAGAGAAGGTATTGCGGAACCAGACTATTCCTTTGGTTCGTGTTGCATGGAGACATCACTCTCCAGGTGAGTCAACCTAGGAGAGGGAGGACAAAATGTGCGAGCAGTACCCATATCTCTTCGAGCCTTGAGGTATAGTTCTTATTGTCTGATTGTATTCTTGTGCTAGTTTAATTCAATTTTGAGGACAATTTTTTTTAGGAGGGTAGACTTGTTACAACCGTATTTCTAGAGTAGGGGCTCTTTGGTTATTTACCATATTTATTTATTATGTTAATAATTTCATGATATATAATCTATATTATATTGTATTGATGAATAACATGGGTTAGTGGACTAGACTTGGTGTGACCTTGGACCTTGCTTAGGTTTGACTTTTAAACCAACAATCCTTAATCCCTATACTATTAATTAGCATATAGTTAGATCCCTTACCTGAATTTCTAAACCCCTTAACTAAATAGTTCTTCATGACAAGCTATGGAGGGCAAGAGAGACATTATACATTAGAAACCCTAACCCTAACCCTATGGTTGGCCCTATAAAGCACTAGAGGGAGCCACCCTCAAAGCCCCATCCTTTATGAAGAAACCCTAGAAATAGTCTTTAAGAAAAACATTTCTTCCCTCCACAAATTTCAGAAATTTTAGACCCCAAATCCCTCATTCTTCCCTCATTCAAAGAGACCTAGAACCTGGAGCACAAGGAGACTAGGAGAAGGAGAAGCTACATTGGAAATCCATCTCCCAATAGGTAAAAATCTAGAAACCCTTATTACTTCCTTTTTTAATTAATTATTTGGCCATTAGGAGCCCACCCATTGATTTAGGGATGACTTTTTAGGGAGAGCATGAGACTCTTTTGGTTTTATGATAATTTTCCATGGTGTGATAGGTGAATTGGGGGTTTTGTGATCCATGGATGCATTTTCCCCTAAATTTTGTAACCCTAATTATATATATATATATATATATATATATATATATATATATATATTATAAATTTATGTTTTGATTGTTATTTGGGGTGTATGTATGAGGATTCATGGTATATCATGAGTATCCCAGATTTTGCACACTAGGTGCTTGTTGAAATGATTAATAGTAAGAAATACCTATTATATGGTCTATTTCATATGCATTGGATGTGTTTATATATGTATGAATATGTATGTGTGTATATATGTATATATATCATGTTGTGGCACAACATTGGGGAAATTGGGTATCACTGTGGTGTGTAGTAGTAGGTTGCACTGATATTTTAGTTGGAGTGTTATATGTGTGTGACAGTGCAGTGAGGCTCGGGTTCACTGTGTTCAGTACAGTGCACTGGGGATGTGCACTGATGCTGAACGTATCAGTCGAGGAGGATGTTGGTTCCCTTGTGTGTAAGGGAGTATCACTGGCTTTGAGGAACTTTTGTTTGGCCTTTGAGTCACACTTGGCTTTGTGGGAAAATTGTTATTTGACTCTTGGTATGTTGTATTCTATATGTAGTATCAGTTTGAGTACCAAGGTTTCTTGAGTATTAACTTCTCTTTGAGTATCCTGGCTGTGTATCAGTTTCAGTGAGTTGATGAGTGAGCTGTGTGTTCAGTGTATCACTCAAGCGAGGTTTCAATGAGGGAGTTTGTGTATGATATTGTTATGTGTGTATCAGTTTAGGTACTAGTAGTTTAGGCTTTTATGTGGGTATCAATATCAGTAGCATTGTAGTGCACTCTTGTGCTTGCAAGGGGGGCTTAGTTATCTGTCTAGTTATGGCTTTGTGCAAGTCTCGGGTAGAGGCATTTATCCAGGATACTGCACTTGTGATACAGTAGTCAATTTGTATTTGCAAGCTCAAGTTAAGTAAAAAAGAGTGCAAGGTTGGAGGTGCACTTGTGCTTGTCAGGGGGGAAGGCTATGAATGCAGGAGGGTAATGTATGTGTGTGTGCAATGCTCGCATCAGAACCAAGTGTACAGAAGTGAGCACAAGCAGTATTATCATTTTAGTTGGATGATAGGCAATTGGGCTTGAGTGTTTACTGTAGAAGGAGTGAAGTATAGAATATTAGTGGAGTAGCTCAAGTGATGTACAGATATGTTGGTATGGGGATTGGAAGACTGATAACATACCAATGGGTAAATGCTGGACTGAGCAGAGGGGATATGCTAGTGTAGACCACTGTGATCAAGTGAACCCTGTGATCAGTGGAGGGGGTTTGAGTCGTCAGTTGTATATCAGTGGAGTGTCATTAGTTGCACAACCTACTGATACCAAGCAGTGTAGTGTAAGTGTGTTGTAGTAAAGGTTGGATGTTAGTGCAAGTCTAGAATTCAGATACTAGTGGATCAAGTATTATATATTTAAATTGAGGTTTCAGTAGAAGTATCAACTAGGACTTGTAAATATAGCTAAGTTATAAAATTCAGTTTAGATTTTTATGACACTTGATGTCCACATGAGTACATGTGGTAGGTAAGTTATGAGGTATGAGTATAGGCTTGTGAGATAGTATTAAGCTTAGCATTAAAATATAAGGATATAATCTATGAGCTACTTATATAGTAAAAGTATATAGTAATTAACTAGTATTACTAGATATTAGCTAATATAGACTAGATACCTTAGTACGGTATAGATATTGACCAAGTTAGCCTAGTTTGGACCAAGAAGTTTAACATAGAGCTAGCTAAACTTGTTTATCTTTTCAGTTCATCATTTAACTTTGATATTCTAATGTCTAGGACTCTTGGATTTTATTTTATTCTCTGTTGATAGTTTATTGCTCAGGACCACAGGCGGGTATATTTTCTGACCGTTTTCATTATGTTGATTATTTCTATGATTCTAGTTGTAGTGTATACTTGATTCTAACACTGTGGATACACGGGTTAGCAACATAGAAACCTGTCAAGAGGAGTCGTGATTGGAATCCATCATGCTAGCTGGAGACAGGGAAATATTAGCAGATTATGTGATCATACCCCACTTTACATGCATCATAGCTCACCCCACATATCATGTTGGGTGTAGCCTGGCCATTTATATGCCTCATTGCCTGTTATATATGATTAGCCTGACTATTGCTTGTATCATAGCTAACCAGATGGTTAGCCTGACCTCACATGTATCATAGCCAATCATATATAACAAGCCTGATCTCGTCCTAAGCCGATCATATAGTAAACTGATATTTTAAATACTTAGCTAGAATTTCCATTTCTTATTTTCATTTCCCACATTTCTAGCATTCACATTTATATGTTCATTGCTAGTTAGTACTATTGCTGATTACATATCTTTCCAGTATTTTCTATTTTTCCAGTATTTTCTTTATCATGTATTTTCTTACACTGTCTTATAGTTTTTGTCAATATAAATGAAACTGCTGTTTAGTGCTTTTTCTTCGCTCTAATCCTGACTGGATAACTTTTTTAGAGGACCTTGAGTACTTCTGCCCTACTCACTATGGCCCAAGTGTAGAGGGAGACTACATACCGGAGATTCTAGAGGAGTCACTCTCCTTAGAGGAGACACCACCCACAGTCGCTTAGACAGCTCCTTGGTCTAGTTATCAATGTATTTATTTGTTCTAAACTTAAGACTTGGATTGTATTATTGTTGAGACTATTTTTTAATAGATAACTAGACTCCAGATAATTATTATATTTGAGTTGTTGTGCCTGACTTATGTCAGTACTTATTTACATTTATATCTTATCGTGCCATTTGCTTCCTATAGTTATTTGTGATGAGTATATTATGAATTATTGATCAATGCATTATTCATTGTTCTCCTTATGGAGTTGAGATCGTTGACAGGTTATGAGTTATGTTTGGTAGTCTTGAGACCTAGACAATGTTCTACCGTCGATGCTACGATGTAGGTTGGACGTACCTACGGCTCATGTCCAAATTTTGGGTGCGGGTCATAACAGAAGTGGTGTAATACCCCGTTCTACTCAAGAGGACTGCCAATTCAAACGACAAAAGTGCAAAGTCCCAACCCGCTTTGCTCCGGCGAGAATACTCGTTTGAGGCAAAGGATATCTAGACTTGTCCCTATAGGATTCTGGCTTTGGCTTTCAGAGGCTCGCTCGACGTATCGCTCAACCGAGGCGAACATCGCTAAGGTGGGTGTCTATGGTGAACTTGTCTTTGCTTAGTCAGCACACTTAAAATCTTGAAAGATACATGCTAGTCTCTAGGTGAATCACCCCCTGCATGCTAATAAGAATACAACGCACCTAGCTAAGGGAATAATCCCAACTTGTATTACTTGTGCTAGAACAAGGAAATAAGATATTGCTTATATTCAGACCCTCGCATGCTACACTAGATCATGTCGCTAGGGAAGTCCCTTACGGTTTCACCTCTCCGTTTACCTTCGGGCCCGAGCCAACATGTTTGCTTGAGTTCCTTAGAACGCATGCTTGCCTGCTTACAAATGTCTAACGTTAATCATATTGTGCATGCATTCTATTTAGACAAGAGACTATCAAATAGCTCTTCTGTGCAATTGAACCTACAAGTATCCGGGACCGTTAGGTCACCAAGGCAATCCCCGAACTAAGGGCATGGATCAGGGCAAGTAAATACTGAACGAGAATCCTGTCACGTTATAACAGAATAATAATCATATCAAGTTTAACTCTGAATGAGAATCATGTCAACGAATCCAAGAATCCCAACTCATGGAGCAAACGCTCGGTTCAGAACAAGAATCATGGATTATCATACCAAGTTATGGAATTGGAAAGACCCTGACCTGCATGTCGCAGACAACTTGGAAACAAGGTCATTAGGTTCTATGGACGGTTTTTGGGGCACCAGGGCCGATCTGATCCGGATGGAACTTCACGATAGTCTCACATGCGGATGGGATAGCGTGTAGCATCTCACGTGCTTCGTTGCATACCGTCCTCGTTGATCGACTATAACTCATCCTTTATGGCTATGCCAGCGACAAATGTTCATATAGATAAGTCATCCTTGCTTAGCGGCTATCCGCGTACGAGTCATTGCATCGCATCAAAGAACAACTGAACACCTGAAGGATCATGATACAACAACACTCGTGTTTGCATATGATGTTGCCTTGGTTTTAATTATGAATGCTCGTGCTTAAATTAACTTGGTTTGCCTTAGACAGGAAAGGACAAATCCTTTCTCTTTGACATGGAAAGCAAGAGCCTGTGGAAAACCCATGCCGAGCTTACGGCCGTTTACCTGGGGTTGAAGGTGGTAAGTTGGTAAGTCTCGCTATGTTTCCTCTTATATCGCACGGTGCACTGCCACACGAGTTAGGTTATGTAATGTGCCATAAAACTGATCCTAAGGCAACTAGAAAAATAACATAATAGTTGGTGCACGGAACCTATATTACGTGTTTGGATTTGTCGAACGGGCAAGTAGCCTCCCCACCAGTGCATTCAATGTACTGATAACCCACCAGATCCTTTGCAGGGTGCGGGAGAACCTCGTTCGGTGCGGATGCCTACTTCGTACGTGCTAAGGCCAGGAGTCCACTTTGAAGCCTTGGAGCATTACGTCCGAAACTGAAGTACATATACAAGACATAATATTAGAACATTGCCTGAACATCGCCTGTAAAATCATTCTACAATTGTAGCCACTTGGCACGCTATTACTGTTTCAGAGAGAGAGAGGCTTGAGCGACTTGTAATCTCGGCCAAGCGCTGCCTGTAACACTTGTTTATATCAATAAAAAGTTTTACTTCTACTTGTGTTATTCAATGCTTCCGCTATTGTCAACTCAGTGAACTTGTTACCAAATTTTCTATGCATTTATGATTCTGCTGCACTCGGACAATCTGTGCGATTCTGTGGCTTAGAACTCTTATCGTCAGCCAATGAACCACGGCCTTGCACGGGCATGGCTTACGCTCGTACGGCATCATGCTCGGATGGGTCAAAGTGATCGTTCCGCGGGAGCACTGGCGCGGTAATTCTCGCCTAGCGGGGACAGCCGATTTAGCCTGCGGGAGATCGGGGCATGACAAGTGGTCTAAAAACAGGCACACTTTTGGAAAGATTTGCTATACAAGCACACTTTTCAAGAAATAGCCGTGATGGCACACTTTTGAGGAAGTAGCCGTGATGGCGCAGTTTTGAGGAAGTAGCCATGATGGCGCACTTTTGTAGAAGTTGGCACAATAATGCACTTTTGATGAAGTTGTCATGATGGCACACTTTTGAGAAAGTTGGCCGTGATGGCGCACTTTTGAAGAAGTTGGCACATCGTGCACTTTTGAAGAAGTAGCCATGATGATGCACTTTTGAAGAATTAGTCACGATGGTGCACTTTTGAGGAAGTTTGCACAGCTGCGCCCCTTTAAAGAAGTTGGCACAGCGGTGCACTTTTAAAGAAGTTGGCACAACGGCACACTTTCGTAGAAATTGGCCCAATAGCGCACTTTTGAAGAAGTTGGCCCAACAGATAGGTCACTAAACGATAACCTGGGTCTACGTGTCAAAGATCTTCAGCAATAAATGAATTAATCTCTTCAATTTTTGCAACTATCAGTTGTCAGTTTGTTACATTAAATGCTGAGAGCGGGACATGGCTATTGTGCGCCAACCTTCGTAGCATTAAGATAGCGCGCCACATTAAGAAAGTATGCCATAGTACTGAGAACTAAGAAAATGTGCCTTTCTTCTGCTGGGCTATTTGTGGAGAGTGTGTAATCCGTGTAGGCGCACATTTTTATGCTTCTATAAGACCTCCTTCAAAGTTTTCAAACTTGAACAAGTTTGGAATACTTTGAACTAGAAGCTAAAAAGTAGTTGAGATTTGATGTGTGTATTTCGGGTGGACTTATTACCCATGGCATACAGGTAACAAGTTAGAGTAAACTAACACTTATTAGTGGTAATATGGATGTGATAGGTTAGAATAACTCATCTTGGGAAATTTTGGGGAATTGATATATATGGTGTACTTATGCAAAGTACGGGTAACAAGTGTGAATGTGAAATGAAAGATAATAGTGGACGAGATATTTGTTCAGAAGTAATATGGATATGACAGACTTCTTTATGGGGGATCCACTGAAAGTATCTGCTCAGAGGTGATATGGACATAACAGAATAACTCTATGGGAATAATTTTTTGTGGACTTGATACCAATGATGTACTTGTATGAAGTACAGGTAACAAGTTTGAAGGTGAAACACTATCAGAGGTAATATGGACATGATAGGTTGCATATTTATGAGGAAAATATTACAGAGGTAAGTAGGAAATGATCATTTTCTTTAGCGGATTAGCTCTACTGGGGAAATGAAAGAAAGAATAGTTCATAGGTAATATGGACGTGAACCATTATTTTCTCTGTTAGCAAGAAGAAAGAGAAGTAGAATATCTCTAATCCAACTGGGGATTTAGAAATAAGACATACTTAGGATAACTGGACTCTAAGAATCTGTTTGTTTTTGTAAGAAAATATTTTGGTTGATCTCAACGAGAACGTTTTATTGGATCTGAGAACTTGTCCGTTGGGGGACTTTTGTGGATATATTACTTATTGCGTATCCAAGGCTCTTGAATAAAAGTAATAATTCAAAGTAATGCATGAATGTCTTGTTGTATTTTTACAATGCTGGGGAATAAGATTGTAAACACTGTACATCTTAAACACTCAGTTGGGGATAAAAGGGAATAAATATAAACACCATAAATTTATAATATTCTGCTCAGGATTGGAAGGTAAAAGCCTATCTTAGACATAGTACTTCGGGAGGAATATACTATTGAAATCATCGACAAGTCTCTGTTAGGCTTTGCTAGCCTAAGTTATGGCTTAGAGATTCGCCTCTAGAACTTCCTACACTGGGAAGTCACCAAATTAGAGTGATATCACATTGGCGATAACTGGCTTACCGTCATGATGAAGGGTGATAGCTTCAGTATCAATCGGTCGCTGGATGCATTTCTTTAATGTGTTGCAATCTCGCGTAGCATGATTTATGTATCGATATTACATGCAGTACTTTGGATCATCGATTATGTCTGCCTCTTCATGACTAATAATGTCGGGCAATTTGATCTTTCCATCCTTGAATAATGCATTGAAGATATTGACAACATCATCGTTGTCAAAGGAATAAGTTTTCTTTGGCCTGAGCTGTAGCTTGGGTGTTAAAGAACACTTATAGACAATGATAGCAAGAGCCTCCTTTACTTTATCAGTACGATTGTTGTCGTTGTTGAGGGTAAAAAGGTGCTTCCCTTTATCTTCTGTATTGGCATTTATAATCCCAAATTACGTGCCACCTTCGCGCTACCTTTAGCAGCTTCAGCCCCGATGGTGAATGTCGTCCAGTCTTGAATTTGAGTTGGACCCATCCAAAGCCCTACTATAGGCAGTAGATTCTTTTAGCAAGTAGTGATAAATGCGGAGTCTGGAATACCGGGGGGAAACTTTAGAGTTGCTTGCCTAAAATGCTTTCTGAATTCGCGAGCGGATTCCTTCTCCTTCTATCTGATATCGATGAGCGAAGACATCATCATATCCATGCCTTCCTCGTAGAATTGTGATAGGAAAAGACACTTTATATCATCAAACAAGGATATGTAGTTGTCAGGTAAACTACGATACCAATCGTAGGCTATGTCGGCCAAGCATTCCACGAACAATATGGTGAGGAAAGCATCCTCTTTTTACAGATATGTTGTCATCATATTGAAGTAATTAATATATTGACTCGGCGATGTACTGCCTTCAAACAAGATTATTGATTGTGGTTTATATTTATGAGGGAATGAAACATTATCCCAATGAGGAGGATAATGTTGTTTCACCCCCAGCTTGCAGAGTTGGTCTTTGTTCTTTAAAATATTGACATATGCATGCAACTCCTGGATAGCTTCGAGAGGATCTTCTAGTCGGATTTGTGTACCTGATTGATAAGATCCTGGTTAAACATGTATTATCACTGGCAGAGGTCCACTCCCAATATTGAGATGATTAAGAGTCAGTGCGGCTGACTCTTGGTATAAGATTGCTTCTGAATTTGTGTTATCCTACAAAGGTGTTGTTCTAGGAGTAGGTTGTGCAGGTATAAATGGAGCCACTTGGACAGGTACTGGTATAGCAGAATATTGGGCTGTCATCATTTGATGCAAATTTTGCATTATAGTATGCATGTCCCTAAGAGCGGCCTCTAATAAGTTGAGGTATTGTTCAATGGCTTTTGATGGAGAAGTGTCTTGTTCGTTATCTGTTACGACCCACACCCGATGAAGGGGCATGAGTAGGTGGGTACGTCCAGCCTACGCCACAGAATCAGCGATAGAACGCTGTCTTGGTCTACCATACTATCTAATATCTCACACAATGTATATAAATATTGTCATGCCATCTTAACTCCACTTGATACTCAATCATATATAAAACTAATAGAAGATGTAAGTACGATATAAAATAGAAAGAAAAGAAATACAATCTCAATACATCACAAGTCCAAATTAAAACTAAACACAAAAGATCTCAAAATAAAATACAATCCAAAATCTAAAAGTAACAGCTACTACAAGGTATGGTAATCTAAATAGATTCAGTAACTAGCATTACATCCTCAAGTGACACTTTATCTGTCGGTCCATAGTGAGTGGGACACATCCTCTCTAACCATTCATTTGAATAATATTTTTCAGTCAGGAATATAGCAAAGTACAACCCAATAGCAGTTCCAATTAATTGGTAATAACTATAAACAAAAATAGAGAATATAATACAAGATGAGAAATAATGAACAATATCAAGTATGGTGGATGAAGAGGTAAACAATGAACAATATGGTATACACTGATCACGATAAACTAGAACAAGACAATAGAATGAAACAATGAACTAGAATATGGTGAAGAACTATAACTATGCTAAATAATTGAAATACTAGTTAGATATGTGATCGACTTGGGTGAACATTGTCTACTTTAATGTTGAATAAATGTCACTACCACATTTTCTAGGAAAGGGTATTTTAGTCATTTCCTATTTAATTAAATATTGTGCATGGTAAATAGTTATTTGTTATATTATTTAATTATTGTTAGATGTTATTTAATTATTTTGGACTTGTATGAGTGGACCTAACTAGTTTAGTTTGGACCCATGGACCAACATGAATTAACTAGTTAGACTAGGCCCATTTAGAAAGCCCATTGTTAAGGAGATGGATTAAATTAATTAAATAATTAGACTAGAAGCTTCCTTCCTTAATTATTTCTTCATGAGAGGCCCCAAGGGGTATATTGGACATTTTATAATTGCTTGGGGAAGGGGTAAGGCCGGCCTATAATAGAGGGGGGGAAATTCTCTCTCCTCTCATTCTCATTCCAAATCTAGATCTAGAATTTTCCACTACCAAATTACTTTCATTTCCATTCCAATTCTCCACCAAATTCATTCCAAATTCTTCCCAATTCACTATTAGAAAGTTGAGAAGCAAGTATCTTGAAGGAGGAAGCAAGGATCTACAAAGAGGAGCAAGGATCTACAATTTGGAAGCAATTTCATCTCAATTGGAGGTTCATTGGGAATCCATCTTTCAATAGGTATAATTTAGTTTTTCCACTTAAAATAGCTTTTAAAATCTAAGATTTAATTATAGAAAATTAACCCATATGTATGTACTACCCATAGGACTTGGTTTTGTGTTCATAGGAGACCCATGGAGAAAGTTATGGTACTTTTTGTGTCAATTTTGGGGAAATTCCGAATTTACATTTTGTTGTGTGTGTCAATTGATCCTATAGATCAATTGGGCATGTGCTTATGTATTTGGGGCTAGTGTCATGTCCACAATTGGGTACGTGTAGGTCGTATCCCAACAATTTGGTGATACTTGTCATTTTGGGGGTTTTTCCTCCAACACGGGACTTTGTACATATCGTATTTTGACACGTACACATAGATCTATATTTGACACTTTAATTTATTCATAAATAATATTTGTAACTTGTTTGTGTCCTTCGGGGTAAAATTGGTTGTGTGTTGGACTCGTGTCGCATGCGTATCCTAGATCTAGTGGGATACGGTGTGATACTCTCCATTTGTGTGTGTTTATGTGTAGATCTAATTATTTGTGGTTTAATTCTTCAATTATAAATTAGTAAATATATATAGAGGTTATATATTTATTTTAGTGTAATTATTATGATATTTATTGTAGCATAGATCTATGTATTTTTATTTGTACTAATATAATGTATAAATATATATGTAGCTTTTTTTACATACATTTATATATGTTACAATTTATGTTAATAAATAAATTATATATAAATGTTTTATAAAATATGTTTATGTGTTTAAATGAGTAATTATATTAATTATAATTATTATATAATTAATTGTATATAAATGAATGTATTTTTATGTGTGCATTTAACCATGTTAAAATATGTACATTAGTACATGGAATGTGTTTTGTAGCTTTTAATATTTATTTATATGTATAGGATTATGTATATATAAGTATATATTTATTTATTTGTTTTATATATATATATATTAATTTATATATTTACATATTAATATATATATATATTTATATATATTATTACTTTTAGCGACTATTGCATTAATGACAGATTCTGTCATTAAACAGCAGCAGCAGCCGCTGTAGTTTTTGGGGTAATTAATGACAGTTTTTGTCATTAATGACAATGGGCGGGATTATATATCAGCAACAGTGACGGTTGGTTCTGTGACAGTTTGAACTGTCACCAATAAGTGACAGCAGTGCAGTTGCGCAGCGGTTTTGGCGACGACTTTTGCAGTGACAGTTGGAACTGTCACTATAGGGTTTGTTTATTGGAAAATCAATGTTTTTCCCACAGTTTTTCTGTAACAGTTATGCAGTTTTAGTTTATATTTTATATATAATATTTATATATATATATGTATATATATGTATTTATGGTGAGATATAATACTAGTATTGTTATTATTTTAATTATATAATATATTAGTTTATATATAATATATTATGTATTAGAGTAAATAATATATCTATATATATCTTGAGCATTACTTTGTGTGGGTACCAAGATGGTTCAAAACCATGGTTCCTAATTGTTATAAATTTAATATTCTATTTATTATACTTTATTATTGATATATAGGTATTGTGAGGTTTACCTTGGATTCACGTATCCTAAGATACGGTATCCTAATATTTAAGGATGTAGTTTTATGACTTAGATTTTAGTATTTTGATCCAAGTTTTTGGTACTAGACTTGTGCAACCTAGAAATAGATAGTTGACCTTGGTTTGACCATAGTAGACCATAGTTGACTTTAGTTGACTTTAGAGTTGACCATAGTTGACTTTTGACTTAGAATTGATTTATTGACCTAGAAGTTGACTAGTTTAACTTGTTCTCTTTTCGGGACCTTGTATTGATGTTGTATTCCATATCTAGGTCTTCGAGGCACCGAGTCAGACATCTGTGAGACTGTTCATTGGACTTCAGGCGAGTACATTCACTGATAGTTTCTCATTTATGATATCCTCTATGTTCACCGTATTTAGTGTAGATATCCATGTTCTCCTGACACTATGGTTATACGGATTGGTATATCTGGATCTCGTCATGAGATGTTATTCCTTGGTATATGGTGTATATGGTGCAAGTATTGTTTTATTGGTTATCTTGTACATGTACAAACACCGATTCTCGGAAAGACTAGCTATCTTCTTGGGGAATCTCGTGCCATAACATACCGTGGTTGGATCTATTATACCAGTCGGGGGTGGGGAGTATTAGTATAGATATGTGATCAATATCCCTATTGAATAAAGTATAGATTACAGAATAGTGTTGATCATGCACCGCACGTATGATTAGCCAGGCCGCATTGCATCTTGCCCAAGCCGATCACATGTTAAGCTAGTACTCACACACTTAGTCATTAGTATTATTGTTTCATTAGCATATTGTTCATTATTGTATTTATTTCCAGTATTTCCTTATTGTATATATATCTCTTGTATCTATTGTGCATCTTGTTTATCCACAGTTATTTACTACTACATAGTTTTTATCATTAATTAGAACTGCTGTTAGAGATGTACTCTGCTCCTTTCCTGACTGGATATATTTTTCCAAATGACACTGAGGAGTGGTACCCTACCTATTATGGACCTCAGGATGTTGTGGGTTTAGATTCTGAGACCCTGGCTCAAGAGGGACTTATCCCAACTGAGATAGTTGACCCAGGAGTTGTAGCTTCGTAGTATTCTTCTGTACTGAATTTGTCTCCAACTTATTTCTTTATTCTTCAGACTCATTGATGTATTATTTTAGACTCATAAGTTATATTATGACTATTCTATTCTTATCTGATTCGTGTTCATTTTCTATCTTAGTTCTGTGATTGACTATACTATCATTATTGGTGGTTCATTATATTGTTAGATAGATTATCTAGACAGCGTTCTACCGCCGATTTTGCGGCGTAGGCTGGGCGTTGTTTTCGACTAGTACCCTTACACCGGGTGCGGGTCGTGACACATTTTTGGTGGTGGCCCATGCTGGTCTAGCTTCACAAAGTATGTGATTTCGTGGTAGTGCGATAACTTAGTTGTACTACTGCGAGCCTGCGATAGGATATAGGAAATAGGCTGAGATACTCAATCACATCTAGGAAAATTATTTTGATTCAACTATTCTCCTTTGATATTGATACTTGATCTCTTAATCTGTCCTTTCCTTGATGTCTTACATCTTATGCCATATTGATTCTTTCTTTTGCTTGTCTCAGGATGCCGCCTAAGACTAGATCACAGCAGGGGAGAGCAGTTTCTGAGAGGTCTGCGATATCCCGAGGGCCTGCACCAGTCACTTCTCCGGTGATTGGAGTGTCAGCTGCTTTCGGAGGTCCACCACCTACTCAGAGGACTGTGCCAGCTGTATCTGAGGTGCTTCCACCTCCACCTTCTGTGCCAGCAGAGGCGTCACAGATGTTTACACTGTTTCGTGAGATGCTCGAGGCACAGAGGGCTCAGTCAGAGGCACATCAGAGGCAGACCGACGTTCTACGGCAGGGCATCAAGAGTGCTCATCAGGTTGCTTGTGCTATAGTTGAGAGAGGAGTTCCGGTCCAGCAACAGGTTGTTCCTCAGGTTGCTTAGCTTTGGCCAGGCAACATTCAGGACTTCAAAAAACTGGAGCCTAGGGTTTTCAAAGGGACGGAGGGCATCGTCTATGCTGATGATTAGCTCGAGGACATTGAGCGTCTTATGAGGGTGTCTCGTCTTTCTGATGATCTAAAGGTTGAGGCGGTAGGACTTCAACTGTTCGACGTCGCTCGCACTTGGTTCAGGAATGAGCCAGTTCTGGTTGACGTAGGACAATCTTGGAAGGTATTCAAGGACCTCTTCAAGAAGAAGTTTTTTGCCCGGATAGACAGGCTTGACCTGGGGAGACAATTTGAGAGTCTCATTCAGGGGAGCATGTCTGTGGAGGAATACGCTGCGGAGTTTGGCAGGTTGAGCCGATTTGCAGAGTATTTGGTGAGGGAACCGGAGGTTTGAGCTATTCGTTTCCGTGAGGGTCTAAACTGGGAAGTGAAGATTCTTATTCCATTTTTTTATGAGACATACTCGGAGATACTTGCGGAGGCACGCAAGGTTGAGCAGGATTTGGGTTTGAAGACCAAGAGAGACCGTAATTCTTTTCTGGGGGCCAACGGCAGTACAGTATCTGCCAAACGTCCTCATTTCCAGTCCAGACCTTTCCAACAGCAGCCACAACAGAACCAGACTCCAGCTAGAGCGCCTTTTCACCAGGCACCTCAACAGCAGAGACAGTTACAGCAAGCTCCATGCAACTACTGTAAGAAGCCCGACCACATCTAAGAAGTTTGCAGGAGGAGACTAGGAGTTTGTTTGTATTGTGGTACTGAAGGGCATCAATCGAGGGAGTATCCTCGTCGTGCAGTTCAAGGAGCAGCTCCAGCTCCGAAGGCACAGACGAGACCACCTGCAGCACAGCCGAGGGGACCGCTTCCGACACAGCAGCAGCGTTTTGTCCAGCATCAGCAGCAGGGAGGTGCTCGGCAGGGACGAGCGTTTGCTATGACCGTCGAAGAGGAGGAACCCATCGGAGATGTCATCGCAGGTTCTATTTTACTTGATTCCATTCCAGCTTTAACTTTGTTTGATAGTGGTGTTTCCCATAGTTTTGTATCTGTTTCTTTTGCTCTAAAGCATGGTTTGGTAGCTGAATCTTTGCTTAGGACTTGCAAGATCATGACTGGGGGAGGCATCATCCTGGTTAATAATATTTGCAAGGATCGGAGAGTTACTCTGGGAGGCCGGGAGTTGAGTGCGTGTCTACTTGTAATGCCACTTTCGAGCTACAACATTGTACTCGGGATGGATTGGTTGAGTAGGCACCGTGCTAGCATAGATTGTAGAGGAGGTAGAGTTTTGTTTGGTCCGCCAGGAGAGCCAGAGTTCGAGTTTGCTAGAGGAGCTGCGGAGCAAGGTAAAGGCATTATTTGTGGAGCTATGGTGGAAAACAAGGAGTTGTCGCATCCGTTGATAGCAGAGTTCTTGGATGTGTTTCCTGAAGAATTGCCAGAATTGCCGCCAGATCGAGATATTGAATTTTTTATAGACTTGGTGCCAGGTGCAGAACCAATTTTGCAACATGTATATAGAGTAAACAACAGTAAGCTGGTCGAGTTGAAGAAGCAGGTAGATGAATTACAGGATAAGGGGTTTATCAGATCGAGTTCTTCACCATGGGGAGCCCCGGTATTGTTTGTACCGAAGAAGGATGGATCGGTGCGCATGTGCATTGATTACAGGGCTTTGAATAATCTCACTATCAAGAATAAGTATCCTTTGCCACGGATTGATGATCTGTTTGATTAGTTGAGTGGAGCCAAGGTGTTTTCTAAGATAGATTTGAGATCAGGCTATCATCAAGTGAAGGTAAAGCCGGAGGACATACCGAAGACTGCTTTTAGAACTCGGTATGGTCAGTACGAGTTTATTGTGATACCGTTTGGTTTGACCAATGCACCGGCGGTATTTATGAACTTGATGAACAAAGTGTTCCACCAGTACCTTGACAAGTTCATGGTGGTGTTCATCGACGACATACTCATATACTCGAGGACACCGGAGGAGCATGAGGAGCATTTGAGGATTGTGTTGGATGTGCTGAGGAAGGAGAAGCTGTATGGGAAGTTGTCCAAGTGTGAGTTTTTTTTGGACAATGTGGAGTTCTTGGGGCATGTTGTGACTGGTGATGGTATTTCAGTGGATCCGAAGAAGATTTCAGCAGTGGAATCTTGGAAGACTCAGAGTTCGGTAGCAGAGATCAGGAGTTTCTTGAGATTGGCAGACTACTACAGGAAGTTTGTGCAAGATTTTTCTAGGATTGCCGAGTCGATGACCAGACTCACAAGGAAGGATGTGGAGTTTGTTTGGACGGAGGATTGCCAGGTTGCTTTTGAGGAGTTGAAGAAGAGGTTAACGTCTGCTCCTATTTTGACGTTGCCATCAGGGTCCGGAGGTTTCACTATTTATAGTGATGCATCGGGGAAGGGTTTAGGTTGTGTTCTTCAGCAGCATGGGAAAGTGATTGCCTATGCATCCAGGCAATTGCGTCATCATGAAAAGAACTATCCTACCCATGATTTGGAGTTGGCAGCAGTCATCTTCGCTCTGAAGTTGTGGAAACATTATTTGTACGGAGAGCGTATGGAGATCTTCACAGACCACAAAAGCTTGAAGTACGTTTTCACGCAGAAGGAGTTGAACATGAGGCAGCGTAGGTGGTTGAAACTGATGAAGGATTTTGATATCTCTTTGCAATATCATCCTGGAAAAGCCAATGTAGTTGCCGATGCTTTGAGCAGGTATCCGGTAGCTATGTTCTTGACACAAGATTAATATTTGTTGGAGGACTTGGAGAGCTTGGGCATTGAGGTAATTGTTCCTGGGTGTGCTATGCAGATGTGGGGATTGCAGATACACTCAGATTTGATGGACATGATCAAGGCAGCACAGTATGATAATGTATCTCTGAGGAGTATCAGAGCTCAGGTGAGAGCAGGATTGGAGGATGATTTTACTATTGCAGAGGATATATCTTTGAGGCATAGAGTTAGATTGTGTGCGCCTAGTGGGGAGCTGCGTGAGGAGGTATTGCAGGAAGCACATCGCTCTCAGTATTCCATGCATCCAGGTGCTAACAAGATGTATCGGGATATACGAGAGAGTGTCTGGTGGTATGGCATGAAGAGGGAAGTGGCACAGTTTGTATCCAGATGCTTAGTGTGCCAGCAGGTGAAAGCCTAGAGGCAGAGGCCAGAAGGTTTACTTCAGCCATTACCCATTCCAGAGTGGAAGTGGAAACACATTACTTTAGATTTTGTGTCCGGACTTCCACGATCTCTAGGAGGAAAAGACGCAATTTGGGTCATTGTTGATAGGTTGACCAAGTCAGCCCACTTCTTGCCTTTCAAAGTGGGTTTGTCTACGAAGAAGCTGGCAGAGATGTATGTAAGGTAGATCGTTAGGATACATGGAGTTTCTGTCAGCATAGTCTCAGATCGGGATAGTCGTTTCACTTCTCATTTTTGGAGAAGTTTGCAGGAGAGTTTGGGCACTCAGCTCAATTTTAGTACTACATATCATCCCCAGACAGATGGACAGTCAGAGAGGACTATTCAGACTCTCGAGGATATGTTGCGCACTTGTGTACTAGATTTCGGGGGTTCTTGGGAGGACCATCTCCATTTGGTAGAGTTTACTTACAACAACAGTTACCAGGCCAGTATAGAGATATCACCTTTTGAAGCTCTATATGGTCGGAGGTGTCGTACTCCTTTGTCTTGGGACGATGTTGGAGAGAGAGTTTTGCTTGGGCCAGAGATGGTTGTGGATGCAGCAGAGAAGGTTCAGTTGATCAGAGACAGACTTCGAGTGGCACAGGACAGACAGCGGCATTGGGCCGATAGCCATCGGAGACCTTTGGAGTTTGAGGTATAGTTTAGATTTTGTTTGTGCTTGTTCTTGTTTGTTATAAATTAAGTTCTTAAGGTGGTGTTTTGTTCTAGGTGGGTGGTTTGGTGTTTCTGAGAATTTCTCCGACACGAGGCACGATTCGCTTCGGTGGAGGCGAAAAGCTTAGTCCGCAATTCATCGGACCTTTCACTATTCTAAAAAGGATCGGTGCAGTTGCTTATAGACTAGACTTGCCACCTGCATTGGAGGGAGTGTACAACGTGTTTCATGTGTCATAGTTGAGACGATACGTGGCAGATCCTAGTCATGTATTGGATCACTCGGAGATAGAGGTGGGCCATACTCTTAGCTATCCAGAGCAGCCAGTTGAGATTCTGGATCGGAGAGAGAAGGTGCTGAGGAACCAGACTATTCCTTTGGTGCACGTCGCATGGAGGCATCACTCTCCGGGAGAGTCTACCTGGGAGAGAGAGGATGAAATACGAGAGCGTTATACATATTTGGTTGTACCTTGAGGTATATTATTTTCTAGTTATGTTCTGTTCATTGTTATGTTCTTTCATAGTTAGTTGTGATTCTTTAGTTCTGTTTATAATTTTCTGGGGGTAGTTTTCGTCTTTAAATTTTGAGGACGAAATTATTTTAAGGAGGGTAGACTTGTCACTACCACATTTTCTAGGAAAGGGTATTTTAGTCATTTCCTATTTAATTAAATATTGTGCATGGTAAATAATTATTTGTTATATTATTTAATTATTGTTAGATATTATTTAATTATTTTGGACTTGTATGAGTGGACCTAACTAGTTTAGTTTGGACCCATGGACCAACATGAATTAACTAGTTAGACTAGGCCCATTTAGAAAGCCCATTGTTAAGAAAATAGATTAAATTAATTAAATCATTAGACTAGAAACTTTCTTCCTTAATTATTTCTTCATGAGAGGCCCCAAGGGGTATATTGGATATTTTATAATTGCTTGGGGAAGGGGTAAGGCCGGCCTATAATAGATGGGGGAAAATTCTCTCTCCTCTTATTCTCATTCCAAATCTAGATCTAGAATTTTCCACTACCAAATTTTTTTCATTCCCATTCCAATTTCCCACCAAATTCATTCCAAATTCTTCCCAATTCACATTCACCAAATTCCTTTTATTTCCATCTTGAAAGTTGAGAAACAAGAATCTAGAAGGAGGAAGTAAGGATCTACAAAGAGGAGCAAGGATCTACAATTTGGACGTAATTTTATCTCAATTGGAGGTTCATTGGGAATCCATCTCCCAATAGGTATAATTCAGTTTTTTCCCTTAAAATAGCTTTTAAAATCTGAGATTTAATCATGAAAAATTAACCCATATGTATGTACTACCCATAGGACTTGGTTTTGTGTTCATAGGAGACCGATGGAGAAAGTTATGGTGCTTTTTGTGTCAATTTTAGAGAAATTCCGAATTTACATTTTGTTGTGTGTGTCAATTGATCCTATAGATCAATTGGGCATGTACTTATGTGTTTGGGGCTAGTATCGTGTCCACAATTGGGTACGTATTGGTCGTATCCCAACAATTTGGTGATACGTGTCATTTTGGGGATTTTTCCTCCGACACGGGACTTTGTACATGTCGTATTTTAACACGAACACATAGATCTACATTTGACACTTTGATTTGTTCATAAATAATATTTGTAACTTGTCTGTGTCCTTCGGGGTGAAATTGGTTGTGTGTTGGACTCGTGTCGCATGCGTATCCTAGATCTAGTGGGATACGGTGTGATACTCTCCATTTGTGTGTGTTTATGTGTAATTCTAATTATTTATGGTTTAATTCTTCAATTATAAATTAGTAAATATATATAGAGGTTATATATTTATTTTAGTGTAATTATTATGATATTTATTGTAGCATAGATCTATGTATTTTTATTTGTACTAATATAATGTATAAATATATATATGTAGCTTTCTTTACATGCATTTATATATGTTACAATTTATGTTAATAAAATAAATTATATATAAATGTTTTATAAAATATATTTATGTGTTTAAATGAGTAATTATATTAACTATAATTATTATATAATTAATTGTATATAAATGAATGTATTTTTATGTGTGCATTTAACCATGTTAAAATATGTACATTAGTACATGGAATATGTTTTGTAGCTTTTAATATTTATTTATATGTATAGGATTATGTATATATAAGTATATATTTATTTATTTGTTTTATATATATATATATATTGATTTATATATTTATATATTAATATATATATATTTATATATATTATTACTTTTAGCGACTGCTGCATTAATGACAGTTTCTGTCATTAATTATAGTGGACGGGATTATATATCAGCAGCAGTGACGGTTGGTTCTGTGACAGTTTGAACTGTCACCAATAAGTGACAGAAGTACAGTTGCGCAGAGGTTTTGGCGACGGCTTTTGCAGTGACAGTTGGAACTGTCACTATAGGGTCTGTTTGTTGGAAAATCAATGTTATCCCCATAGTTTTTCAGTGACAGTTATGCAGTTTTAGTTTATATTTTATATATGATATTTATATATATATATATATATATATATATATGTATATATATATATGTATTTATGGTGAGATATAATACTAGTATTGTTATTATTTTAATTATATAATATATTAGTTTATATATAATATATTATGTATTAGAGTAAATAATATATCTATATATATCTTGAGCATTACTTTGTGTGGGTACCAAGATGGTTCAAAACCATGGTTCCTAATTGTTGTAAATTTAATATTCTATTTATTATACTTTATTATTGATATATAGGTATTGTGAGGTTTACCTTGGATTCACGTATCCTAAGATACGGTATCCTAATATTTAAGGATGTAGTTTTATGACTTAGATTTTAGTATTTTGATCCAAGTTTTTGGTACTAGACTTGTGCAACCTAGAAATAGATAGTTGACCTTGGTTTGACCATAGTAGACCATAGTTGACTTTAGTTGACTTTAGAGTTGACCATAGTTGACTTTTGACTTAGAATTGACTTATTGACCTAGAAGTTGACTAGTTTAACTTGTTCTCTTTTCGGGACCTTGTATTGATGTTGTATTCCATATCTAGGTCTTCGAGGCACCGAGTCAGACATCTGTGAGACTGTTCATTGGACTTCAGGCGAGTATATTCTCTGATAGTTTCTCATTTATGATATCCTCTATGTTCACTGTATTTAGTGTAGATATCCATGTTCTCTTGACACTATGGTTACATGGATTGGTATATCCAGATCTCGTCATGAGATGTTATTCCTTGGTATATGGTGTATATGGTACAAGTATTGTTTCATTGGTTATCTTGTACATGTACAGACACCGATTCTCGGGAAGACTAGCTATCTTCTTGGGGAATCTTGTGCCATAACATACCTTGGTTGGATCTATTATACCAGTCATGGGTGGGGAGTATTAGTATAGATATGTGATCAATATCCCTTGAATAAAGTACAGATTACAGAATAGTGTTGATCATGCACCACACATATGATTAGCCAGGCCGCATTACATCTTGCCCAAGCCGATCACATGTTAAGCTAGTACTCACACACTTAGTCATTAGTATTATTGTTGCATTAGCATATTGTTCATTATTGTATTTATTTTTAGTATTTCCTTATTATATATATATCTCTTGTATCTATTGTGCATCTTGTTTATCCACAGCTATTTACTACTACATAGTTTTTATCATTAATTAGAACTACTGTTAGAGATATACTCTGCTCCTTTCCTGACTGGATATATTTTTCCAGATGACACTGAGGAGTGGTACCCTACCTATTATGGACCCCAGGATGTTGTGGGTTTAGATTCTGAGACCCTGGCTCAAGAGGGACTTATCCCAACTGAGACAGTTGACCCAGGAGTTGTAGCTTCGTAGTATTCTTTTGTACTGGATTTGTCTCCAGCTTATTTCTTTATTCTTCAGACTCATTGATGTATTATTTTAGACTCATGAGTTGTATTGTGACTATTCTATTCTTATCTGATTCGTGCTCATTTTCTATCTTAGTTTTGTGATTGAGTATACTATCATTATTGGTGGTTCATTATATTGTTAGATAGATTATCTAGACAGCGTTCTACCGTCGATTCTGCGGCGTAGGCGGGGCGTTGTTTCTGACTAGTATCCTTACACCAGGTGCGGGTCGTGACAATACACATTGTCTAACTTAAACATTAAACATTGTCTAGAATTTGATCACATATCTAGCTAACACTTTCCCTTCCCCCAACTAGTACAATGGATCCAACCATGACACGTTGTGATGCAAGATACTCAAGGCCATGTAAATAATAAACCTTGAATATAAAACATTGAACATTAAACATTGAACATTGAACATTGTCTAAGTTAAACATTGTCTAAGTTAAACATTATCTAAGTTAAACATTGAACACTGAATATTGAACATTGAACATTGAACACAAAATATTGTCTAAGTTAAACATTGAACATGAAATATTATCATAGTTAAACATTGAGAACACAAGAAACAATAAACAATATATATAACATTCCATGACTGATCCATGTGTATACTAGTCCGTATACCAATGTGTCAAGATTCATGTAAAACAATTCTAAATACTTACATTATAGTAATTATCAAATAATGGAAACTATCAGAGAATGTACTCGCCTGTCGTCCAAGCAATAAATGTTAAACTGTGTCCCAACTGGTGTCACACAAACCTATATATGGAATATTACATTAATACAACGTGTTGGAATAAATTTAGGTTAAACTAGTTAACATCTAGGTCATAAAGCCATTTCTAAGTCAAACCGACTATTTCTAGGTTGCTAGTATCTAACACTAGGATACTAAGTCAATACACTATGAAACTAAGCTACACTAACTAATCTACAATACTATGAACCACACAAAATGCCGTATCCTAAGATACGCTAGTTTTAGTATGAAAATAGTGGTTTAGATATATATACAAGTCAATAATCATAATAATATATCAAAACAATAAAAATACGATAACTTGGCCTTGCACCAATGCGTATCACACCTATCACGATACCCAAACTCAATACCTAGGGTATCGACCCAATACCTTGGTATTACCTTGGTATCCCGAGGTAACCCAAAACACTTAATATATAGCTAATACAAATATAATACCCTAAGCTAATATAATAACTATAAGCTAACACTATAATATATATATATCCATATAATATAAAAACTAACTACTACTAGCTAACTCAAAATCTCAAAACTGAAACTGAATACTGCTACCTACTAACTATCCATAACTAATACCTTGCTTAACTCACTAAATCAATTGTAAGCTAACTACCCATATACTAACTAGACCAATACCATGGATAACCAAACCCAAGTGAAACAATAGAGACACTACACTAAAAACTGACTGAACACAAAACCTCATCTAAACAATATTAAAACTGATACCTTAACTGAAGAAACTGACACTGCTACACCTATTAAAACCTTAACTAAACTGTGCTCGGGCACAGTGACTGATATACTGCCTGATACTGTGCAGTGAGAAACTGCACAGTGAATATCTGAAACCTGATACCTACTATACTTCACTGGACTTTGCTGATGGAGTCTGCTCTAATACTTGCTGTAAAGATACTAATACTGTGAACTCCTTGCTGAACATAGTGCTAAACAGGAGAGTCCCCCTCCTTCTTGCTACTGAATGTCGAGCATTGTGCTCTCCTCTTCCACGAGCTATTGTGCTGCACAGTGAATTGATCAATGTGTAGCTGCACAGTAGTCTGCTACGCGATGCAGATACTCCTCCAGTTGACTGCTACTACAGTTTCCTCCCAACCCGAGCTACACTTAGCTGTGCACAATGCATATTCTGCTACACTGATATTCAAACAAGCCTGAGTTCTCTATTGCTCGAGCTCCCAGTGTTGTAGATGTTGCACTTTCCTTCAGATGAGTGTCCCTTCCTCAGTTGCTGACTGAACTGCAGGAGCCTCCTCCATGCTGTGTCACCTGCTTGCTGTATGTGCTCGAGTCCCCTATTGACTGAGCACTGACTGCTCAGTTGCTACTCAGTCTGAGCCCGAGTAGCTCCTCCTCACACACACACACAAACACTCTCACCACACAACACAAACACCACACATCTATGTATATATATATATATATATATATATATATATATATATATATATATATATATATATATATATATATATATATATATATATATATATATACATATATACATATATACATATATACATATTAATACAAGTACACATATATATATACAAACATATATATATCACATACATATCATCTAGATATATAAATACACAGGTACATATAGGAAAGAGGACAAAATATCAAACACGTGGAGTGCACCGCACCCATATCATACTAACTCTATGATACGCTTGCGATACAGCTCCAACACACAACCAAACGCATCCCGGAGGCACGAGCAAGTCTAATACGCTAAATATGAGCAATACGTATAGTAATAAGATTAACTACGTATCCGTGTCACAATATGATATGCACAAGATTCCGTATCGGAGGAAAACCCCCAAAATAAATTCGTTTCGTCAAATTGACGAGATACGGTCTACACGTACCAAATTGTGGACACGACACTAGTCATAAACAAACATTCATATATCACTTTGATCTATTCTACCAAATGACAAATACTACATGTGCCAATCTCGGATTTCCCCTAAAATTGGTACCAAAACACACATAACTTCCACCAAAGGTCTCCTATGAACCTAAAACCAATTCCTATGGGTAGCCTATGCATGCGGGTTGGTTTCTCATAGTTAAATCTCAGATTTAGAGTCTACTAGAAGAGGGAAAACTAAAATATACCTATTAGGAGATGTATTCCCAGTAAAAAATCACCAAAATAGAAAATAGCATCTCTTTCTAGATCTTGGCCTCCTCCTTCTAGATCTTTGCTTCCTTCTTTTAGATCCTTGCGGTAGTAGCCTCTATTGAAGAATATGGACTGAATTTGGATGGAAATTGGTAGGAATTTTGTGAGGGAATGAAGAAATTAGAAAGGTGAAAAAATCTAGGTCTATTTGGAATTTGAAATAAAATAAGAGAGACACTCTCTCTTCTCCTAATTGTGGCTACCATATACCCCTCTCCAAGCAATGTAGAATGTCCAAAACACCCCTTGGGGCCTCTCATAAAGGAATTAATTAAGTAGGGAAGGTTCTAGTCTAATGGCTTCACTAATTAATCCAACCTCCTAATCCATGGGCCTAATTCATGGGCTCAAACTAAACTCATCCAAAATATTGGTTCATGCAACTAATAAAATAGGTTAGGTCCACTACACAAGTCTAAAATAATTTTAACACTAACAAAAAATAATAATACAACAACTAATTAATTACACATGCATAATATTTAAATATAATACTCTAAAAATAAAATACCCGTGTCAATTACCGAACTACCCTTGATTGAAAAAGTGAAGGTGATAATCCTACCCACCTTAGAAAATTTTTGTCCTCGAAATTAAAGATGATCGTAACCCCTTCTAGGTCAACCCCAGTCTAAACTAAAACATACAACTTGCAATTTAAACAAATCACTGACTATGGTCTCTGTCCATCATAGTTTTGTAGTCTCCAACAGGGTATACTAACTACACAATAACACATAAGCAGTCTATAAGGCACTAACTAAGCACACAATAATAGATGAAAGGAAAATAAATAGAACGGACGAAACAAACTAACTTATCACCTGAAGTGCCATCCTCTCCGACTGCCATTACAAATGCCCCGCCCTGCTGGTGTGTCTCCCGCTACTGGTGTGGGTAATCTGCTATGCCACATGTGGCCTATTCTATCACACACTAAACATTCACTAATCATCAATCTAGTCATAATATTCTTAATACTGAGGGTTATCAAATACTAGTGATATACTATAGTTCTAAGTCATGGACATGCTTAACACACTGGCACTTTCTACCTAGGATACTATAAAAAAACTGCTAAGGTACTACCTCCTTTATCTTTTTCAATTCTCATAATCACCAAAATTTCTTAACCATTCTCTTGCAAGGAACACTTGTATACTCTTCCAATTATGTGTTTTATTAGCACACCCTTGTCCAACTTAAATACTCCCAATAGGATGCCTACTCAAATCTTGTTACTGTCTACACAAGGCACCATCTCTCATATGTATTTTAGATGACATCCTCATACCAAGTTACTCATGTCTCTCCTCTACTGCTTGGATTACTTGCAATATTACTTTAAAATAATTTTTTATCCATATTAACTGATACACCAATCTAATTTTATCACACAAGTTGCTTACTGTTACTATCATATTACTCAACTAATCCCTGATATAGAAACACTAGCACTCTTGATATAGTAACACCAGCTTCATTATTAGATCACCTCATCACATTTACTAGACCTCATGATCACTTACACTAGTTATTAACTTCTATAATACACATATTTCACTTCACTCTCAAAGGTAGGCATATGGTTTCATATCTCTATTGATATATATGTATCTCCCCTTAAATTTTTTATAATAGATACACTAATCAGTGGTACACTACATATCTTCCATGACCAATCTTGATATTTCTCAACCCAAGACACACTATTAAAATTTTCTAATACTCAGGCTTCCACTTCCATGGACTTCCACTTTCTGATACTCATCACCCATGGTGCATCCTACACACAATTTTTAGACACTTCTTACACCTATTGCTTCTGACACATCACTGGCCTCAATATCAGGTGATATACCCATTACTAGTCATATACTGGTACACTCCTATCTACTCACATCAACACTCTACTTCTAAGCTAAAGAATGATAGAACAAATCCTACAATAACATGAGTGGATAAGTATTGAGATAATACTTTAATAACCAATTTAAGATACAACCTGATAATCATATACGTCTATCCGAAATTATGACACTCAGAATTCTCGCCACGCCAGTAAGCATAGCTGCGATAAACGATAGATTCCGTAACTAAGGCATGCAACTCTATAATCATGTCGTATAGAATCCTCGCTATGTCGACTAGTATAGCTGCAAGAAATTCTAAATTTCATAACTAAGATACGTACATCCGAAGTCAGGTTCCTACATTTTTGCCATGCCTGCTAATATCGCTGCGATAAACTATAGGCTCCATAACCAAATTAGACGTTTTATCTTTCGCACTGTCCTCATCAACATATGTCATCGGATGATACCATAATTTAGTCCATAAAATCTATCTCGATATGAAATTAAACTCAACAACAACACCAAGAGTTAAATTTAACAACCGATCACCAAGAATCAAATTCAATAACAATAAGGAAGAATGGACGAAAATAAGGGAAGATATTTGAATTAGAAATTATAATAAGATTCTTAAGGGTCATCCCAGGAATCTCTCAAGAAATTTATGATTGAGTATCCTCTCTCATCCTAGTGTCCTACGTCCTATATCCTATCGCAGGCTCACATTAGTACAACTAAGTCATCGCACTACCACGACATCAAACAACTTACGAAGTCTCACCTGCATGGGCCACCACTAAAAATGTGTCACGACCCACACCCAATGAAGGGGCACGAGTACTTGGGTATGTCCATCCTACGCCACAGAATCGGTAATAGAACGCTGTCTTGGTCTACTATACTATCTAATATCTTACACAATATATATAAATACTGTCATGCCATCTTAACTCTACTTGATACTCAATCATATATAAAACTGATGGAAGATGTGAGCAAGATATGGAATAGAAAGAAAGAAATACAATCTCAATACATCACAAGTCCAACTCAAAACTAAACACATAAGATATCAAAATAAAATATAATCCGCAATCTAAAAGTAACCGCTACTACAAGGTATGGTAATCTAAATGGCCTCAATAACTGGCACTACATCCTCAAGTGATACTCCATCTGTCGGTCCGTAGTGAGTGGGATACATCCTCTCTAACCATTCATCTGAAAAATATTTTCTAGTCAGGAATTGAGCGAAGTACAACCCAATAGCAGTTCCAATTAATTGGTAATAACTATAAACAGAAATAGAGAATATAATACAAGACAAAAAATAATAAACAATATTAACTATGGTGGATGAACAGGTAAACAATAAACAATATGGTATACACTGATCACGATGAACTAGAACAAGACAATAGAATGAAACAATGAACTAGAATGTGGTGAAGAACTGTAACTATGCTAAGTGATTGAAATACTAGTTAGATATGTGATCGCCTTGGGTGAACATTGTCTACTTTAACGTTGGATAAATATTATCTAAGTTAAACCTTGAACATTATCTAGGATTTGATCACATATCTAGCTAACACTTCCCCTTTTCCCCAACTAGTATAATGGATGCAACCATGACACATTATGATACAAGATACTCAAGGCTATGTAAACACTAAACCTTGAACACGAAATATTGAACATTGAACATTGTCTAAGTTAAACATTATCTAAGTTAAACATTGAACATTGAACACTGAACATTGAATATTGAACACGAAATATTGTCTAAGTTAAACATTGAACATTGAACACGAAATATTGTCTAAGTTAAACATTGAGACCACGAGAAACAATAAAAAATATATATAACATCCCATAACTGATCCATGTGTATACTAGTCCGTGTACCAATTTGTCAAGGGTCATGTAAAACATTTTTAAATACTTGTATTATAGTAATTATCAAATAATAGAAACTATCAAAGAATGTACTCTCCTGTTGTCCAAGTAATGAATGTCAAATTGTGTCCCAACTGGTGTCACACAAACCTATATATGGAATACTGTATTAATACAAGGTGTTGGAATAAATTTAAGTTAAACTAGTCAATATCTAGGTCATAAAGCCATTTCTAAGTCAAAGCGACTATTTCTAGGTTGCTAGTGTCTAACACTATGATACTAAGTCAATACACTATAAAACTAAGCTACACTAACTAATCTACAATACTATGAACCACATAAAATATCGTATCCTAAGATACGCAAGTTTTAATATGAAAATAGTGGTTTAGATATATATATACAAGTCAATAATCATAATACTATACCGAAACAATGAAAATATGATACCTTGGCCTTGCACCAATGCGTATCACACCTATCACGATACCCAAACTCAATACCTTGGGTATCGACACAATACCTTGGTATCCCGAGGTAACCCAAAACACTTAATATATAGCTAATACAAATATAATACCCCAAGCTAATATACTAACTATAAGCTAATACTATAATATATATCCATATAATATATAAACTAACTACTAATAGCTAACTCAAAATCTCAAAACTGAAACTGAATACTTCTACCTACTAAGTACCCATAACCAATACCTTGCTTAACTCACTAAATCAATTGTAAGCTAACTACCCATATACTAACTAGACCAATACCTTGGATACCCAAACCCAAGTGAAACTATACTGACACTACACTAAAAACTGACTGAACATAAAACCTCATCTAAACAATACTGAAACTTATACCTTAACTGAAGATAATGACACTGCTACACCTACTGAAACCTTAACTGAACTATGCTCGGGCACAGTGACTGATACACTGCCTGATACTGTGCAGTGAGAAAAAGTATAGTGAATATCTAAAACCCGATACCTGTTGTACTACACTGGACTCTGCTGATGGAGTCTGATCTAATACTTGCTGTAAAGACACTAATACTGTGAACTCCTTGCTGAACACAGTATTGAACTGGATACTCCCCGAGTCCCCCTCCTTCTTGCCACTAGATGCCGAGCTTTGTGCTCTCCTCTTCCACGAGCTGTTGTGCTGCACAGTGATCTGATCAATGTGCAGCTGCACAGTAGTCTGTTCCACTACGCAGATACTCCTCCAGTTGACTGCTACTACAGTTTCCTCCCAACCCGAGCTGCACTTAGCTGTGCAATATGCACATTCTATTGCACTAAAATTCAGACAAGCACGAGCTATCTACTTCTCGAGCTCCCAGTACTGTAGCTGCTGCACTTCCCTTCAGCTGAGTGCCCGTTCCTCAGTTGCTGATTGAACTGCAGGAGTATCATCCATGCTGAGTCATCGGCTATATATGCTCGAGTCCCCTGTTGACTGAGCACTGACTTCTCAGTTGCTTCTCAGTCTGAGCTCGAGTAGCTCCTCCTTACACACACACACACACAACATAAACACTACACAAACACTACACATCTATGTATAACAATATATATATATATATATATATATATATATACCACAAACACATATATACATATATATATATATGTACTTGTATTATGTATATATATATACTCTATTATACAGACACACACATATATATAAAATCATATACACTACTATATACATATATATCACATAGATATCATCTAGATATATAAATACACCGGTACGTATAGTAAAGAGGACAAAACATCAAACACGTGGAGTGCACCGCACCCGTATCACACTAACTCTATGATACGCTTGCGATACGGCTCCAACACTCAACCAAACGTATCCCAGAGGACGCGAGCAAATCTAATACACTAAATTTGAGCAACACATATAGTAATAAGATTAACTATGCGTCAGTGTTATAATATGATATGCACAAGGCCCCGTGTCGGAGGAAAACTCTCAAAATCAACTCGTTTCGTCAAATTGACAAGATACGGCCTACACGTACCCAATTATGGACACGACACTAGTCACAAACATATATTCATATGTCACTTTGATCTATTCGACCAAATGACAAACACCACATTTGCCAATCTCGGAATTCTCTCAAAATTGGCACCAAAACACATAACTTCTACCATAGGTCTCCTATGAACCTAAAACTAATTCCTATGGGTAGCCTATGGATGCGGGTTAGTTTCTCATGGTTAAATCTTAGATTTAAAGTCTACTAGGATAGGGAAAACTGAAATATACCTATTGGAAGATGGATTCCCAATAAAAAAATCTCCAAAATAGAAAATAGCTCATCTTTTAGATCTTGGCCTCCTCCTTCTAGATCTTTGCTTTTTTCTTGTAGATCCTTGTTGTGATAGCCTCTATTGAAGAATAGAGACTGAATTTGGGTGGAAATTGGTAGGGATTTGATGAGGGAATGAAGAAATTAGAAAGAGAGAAAAAATTAGGTCTATTTGGAATATAAAATAAAATAAGAGAGACACTCTCTCTTCTCCTAATTGTGGCTGCCATATACCCATCTCCAAGCAATATAGAATATCCAAAACACCCCTTGGGGACTTTCATGAAGGAATTAATTAAAGAGGAAAGGTTCTCGTCTAATGGCTTCACTAATCACTAATTAATCCAACCTCATAATCCATGGGCCTAATTCATGGGCTCAAACTAAACTCATCCAAAATGTTGGTTCATGCAACTAATAAAATAGGTTAGGTCCACTACACAAGTCTAAAATAATTCTAACACTAATAATAAATAATAATACAACAACTAATTAATTACACATGCATAATATTTCAATAGAATATTTTTAAAATAAAATACCCATATCAATTACCAAATTACCCTTGATTGAAAAAGTTGGAATGACATCACCGATGGCATAGGCACTAACATCTCTATATATAACAGAGGGATTAGTAGAAAGAACTGTGTAGTTGGAGTCTACATTGTTAATTTCAGAATCAGGGGGATTGCTACCCCCAGCCTCAGATTCTGAGGAATGGGGACTCCCATAAAGAACGAGCTCTCGTCTTCGAGAACGGATATTTTGGTATACTCCTTCAAAGGAGTCGACGAGTTTGTCAAATTTTCTCTGGCTGGGTATTCTTGAATAATTTTGTCTTGATTGTCTCACTCCATGGGAAAGATGCGAAGCCATGTATGCTGGAGCAAGGAGCGGTTCATCATCATCATACTCCTGGTTTTCAACTTGCTTTGTATGTCGAGGTTTAGGAGACATAGTATATGTCAATTGGTCAAACACGGACCATTTTGCTGATGCACAACAATATTTGATTACAACTCTATCACAATTGCAACGATATTAGGAAACTCGGTTGTTGTCGCAACCCGCACCCAAAAAATTGGGCATGAGTCGGGGGTACGTCCAGCCTACGCCGCAGAATCGGCGGTAGAACGTTGTCTAGGTCCGTTCTAGGTCACAACTATCTATATCTCACAATAACCTGTCAAGATAACCTCTCCAAAAGGAGGGCAACATCACAATATACATAAACTCAATCACAATAACTAGGAGAAGAGTAAAAAAATGATAAGATATCAACAAAGAAACAAAGAACCAAAGAGAGCAAGTACAATTCCAAAATATACAGTCCAAGTCTAAAATTCTATAACATCTCACAACAGCAAAAGAATAAATAGTACAGTCATCCCAAATACCAACTAGGAACAAATCCAGTAAAACCCACCTAGCTATACTAGGGTTCTAGCGGTGTCTCCTCAGCTGGAACAGGCTCCTCCTCAAACTCAGGGTCATAGCACTCGTCGACACCTGGCCCGTAGTAGGTTGGGCAAAAATCCTCAGGATCCTCTGAAAAATATATCCAGTCGGGACTGGAGCGAAATACATAACTCTGAAAGTAACTCCAAATACATGGTAAGGTGTATATGACTAGCAAAAGAAAAGAATACAAGATGCATAGGAAAGTAAATACATGGTGGAACTGATAAAGTAAGTACAATATAAAACTGGAAAATAATACAAGTAGTAGAGAAGTAACTACATGTGAGAAAATAGGAATACTAGCTAAGTGCCTTGAGCACAAGTTCGTTATGTGATCGGCTTAGGTTACACATGATTTAATCTATGATAACTCCGTTATGCGTGAGTTGCATAACCGACATACACATAAATACTGTTTGGATTTGATCACATAACCAATTTCTACTCCCCTCCCCCACTAATACTCTTGGATCCAACCATGACACGCTACGTACATGATAAATAACTCGCGCATATGAAGGCGAGAGCGCACGAAGCACATGATAGCACATGAGAATCAATACCCGAAGTACATGATAAAATATACGTAATAGAGTACCCGCTGAACACGTTAAGGGGGATAACATCTCATGACGGGATCCAACTAGTACCAGCTCGTGAAATAATGTGTCAGAATCAAGTATTACAGTTCTAAAACAGGTAATATATATGCTATCATAAAATGGAAACAATTAAAGGTAGGTACTCGTCTGACGTCCTGAGCAACTGGTAAGGATCGAGATCCGGACTAGCATCGCAAGAATTTATTACAAAAAGCAAGGTTAAACGGGTTCTAAAGAGTTAAACTGATATAAAATAACAAAAAATAAGCTTCTAGGGTTATTCTAGGTCGAACGGGTCAAACCGGTAAAATTTTTGTCAAAAAGTCAATCGGGGGTACAAAAAGTCAACTTTGGATCAAAACTAGGTCAAACGTTGACTTTTGTGGTCAACTGGGGCAATTATGGTCAACTCTAGGTTAAACTATGTCACGACCCGTACCCGGTTATTCGGGCACGAGTGCGTGGGCACGTCCAACCTACGCCGCAGTGTCGGCGGTAGTACGCTGTCTAGGTCGTCATCACAGGTAATTTTAAATCTATCTCATCCACAATAAATAGACAAGGAAAGTAACAGGAAATAGGAATGCTAACTTTTATAAAACAAATTGTGACAACAGATCCATAGTTAATACAAAGCCAGAAGATAGATCGGGGACAAACCCGAGTATGTGCTGAAAGGAAATAAAATAATAACTAACTGGCTACTCCTCCTCAAAGGTAGTCTCCTGAGTGGGAACCGGCTCCTCATATGTGTCACCTGCTAACTCATAGGGGCCATAATAGGTAGGGGCAAAGTTCTCATCATCGCCTAAAACAACGGATCCAGTCAGGAAAGGAGCAAAGTACACAATGCACAACAAGATTAAACTAAATATTCATGACAATTAACTTGAGTATCATGTTGAGAAAGTTGCATAGAAGAACATCAATATCTCAGAGTTAATGCTATAAACAGGAATATGAGAAAGCAGGAAATAAATAAGACAAAAAATGAAACTACAACAGTCAGCAAGAACTATAACAAGACCAGAAGCTATCTGTGTGAACTTGTGTTTATTTTAGAATATATAGTTGGCATGTAGGGGTTTATAAGGCTAATCCGGCCGTCATAGACGGCTATTAAACAATGAATAATCGAGATCCGGCTGAGGGTACAGTCGTGCACCAACAGCTATTAAACATGATAGGGGGAAGGTAAACTACATGTCCTCTAGTATTCTCTCACCCGACATAAAAAGCAAGACATGAAATACAGTATCCAAGACATGAAATCCAGTATTCTAACACTACGTGTAATCATCAAGGGTACTAGTAGAGCAGAGAATTAACTATCATAATATAAAGATTAAACTTGAAGTGCAGGTACTGGCCTGTTGCTTGGATCCAATTAATTATCCTCGAGGAAATATCCAGAGATGAGCCCAGAAGCTGAAATAGACATTACCATCACGCTAAGAAGATGTCAAATAGCTAGAAACGCCTGTACTTGGGTCCAATTTGGAGACAAGGGCAAAAATGACAGTTTTGGGTCAAAACGGGGTCCGTTGTTGGGCCCGCTTTGCACCGAAAAATGTGACTAGGTCAACGGTCTCCAAAATCACCAAACTTAGTGTCAACAGGTCAGGAACGCTGATACGAACCCAACGGAACTCCCAGAATTGGATTTCAATGAGCCAATCACAAAATCGCCCGTCGAGCGGGGCCTGTGGGGCCCACGACACGCGATTTCGTCAATGTTCTCAGAATCGAACCAAACTTGACCCACAAGACCAGCGTATCGCTACGAGTCCGATGGCGCAAGTTTCGTCTCGATCCGACGAGTGTACAAGAAGTTAGGGAGAATTACAGAAAAGTCGGATACGGGGCGATGTCCGCGGATACGCGTTGATTCCGGTGTGCACGCACACCCGAATCAGCTTCCGCGAAAACTCACACGTCCGTATCAATGACACGCACGTATTTGTGAAGACCGCACACGACCAAGTCGTCCCGTTTGGCGGGGCGCACTCAGTTCCGGGGTAAAACATGGTCTGGTTTTTCCTGTTTTTGGATCGCGGTGTGCGATCACCACAGGACGCGATGCCCCGAGCGGTTTGTCCGGGCACCGAGAGGGTCATACAGGCTTTCCAACGCAATTTACGAAATTGAAAACAGAGCTACGAGCAAGAAGATACACGCACCTGAACGGGACCGAAAAACCAGGTAAAATCATGTCCAACACGACACAGGACACTGTGTCCTGTGTCCGACACAGTGAATTGGGAAATTAGGGTTAGGGTTAGGGATTTCAGGCGGCGGCCGGAGCTCAGGCTGGCCAGGGCGGCTCGCGGTGGGGAGGGGCCGGCCAGGGGCAGAGGCGCGTTGGGAGGCGGAGCTGAGGCGGCGGAGATGGCTGCCGCCGTTGCCGGAGTTGCTTCGGGCTGCTGCTGCGGCTGTCGACGAGCGGGGATGAGGAGGAGGAGAAGAGGGAGGGGCTGGCCGCGGCGGATGGGTGCTGCGGGCAGGGTGGTGGCGCCGGAGGCGGTGGCAGGGCGCTGGAGGGGAGGAGGACGGCGAGGTGGCCGGAGGGGAGGATTAGGTTTCCGGTGGTCGACGGGGGGGGGGGGAATATATAGGCGTCGAGGAGCCGGGGAAGGCGGAGGAGAGGGGGAGATGGCCGGAAATGGCGGGGAGGAGGTCGTCGTGGCCGGTGCTGGCGTGGGGCGAGCCGGCCGGAGCGGCGGGCGGTGCAGCGCCGGAGTCGGCTGAAGAATCTGGCAGAGGGGAGAAAGGGGGCGGGTCAGCGGGTGCGGGTCGGGTTCAGGCGGACCCGACCCGACCCGTTAGGGTGACGGGCCGCGGGTTGGGCCGCAGGCCGGGCTGGGCCGGATGGGCCGAAAATTAATAAAAAAATAAAAATAATAATAAGAATAATAATGATAATAATAATAATAATAATTAGTTAATTAAATAAATAAATAATTAAATAGTTTTTTATGGATTTAAAAATAGGTCTGAGGTCCAATAAATTCCAGAAAAATTACCCTAAGTCTAGTTTTTCATTTTACACCCAAAAATATTATTTTCATGATATTTTAATATTATTTATTAACAATTAAAAATTATTTAATAATTAGAAACCCTGATTTTAATTACAGAAAATTCACAAAAAATTCCAAAAAATTACGAAAAATCCAAAATTAAAATTCTTGCAAAATCTGGGGGTTTACAATCTACCCAACTTATAAAAATTTTGTCCTCGAAATTTAAAATTAAGCCATAATCTGTTAATCCTTCATGTACATAGGGCAAGTCGATCGCCATCTCTTTGCGATAATTAAAAGCCTAATCATGTCCACTGCAATCACTTCATGATTAAGATGACTACTTGTTCCAATCAAAATTTTAATCTATGGTCATTACTTCTTACTTCCTCAATTTTCCCACAGGCAGATTTTAGATTAAGTCCATATAGCATTTTTTAGATTTGTACCTGACTTTGCCTCTAAATTATCATAAATTCCTCTAGAAGTGATTCGAGTCCAACAGTATTTCTATTCACAATTGTATGCTACAACTCTTTAATTCCATTCACATTCTCAATGTTCTAACTAGGTAGTCCAACCCTCAAATTTTAATTCTTAAATCAAATCATCAAATTGAAAAAATAATTTAAATGTAGTCCACCGATGTTCAAGTCTGAAATTCTATAATTCTACCCTCTAAATTCAAATTGATGATTTTACCTTCATGATTCAAAATCATAAACCTAAGATATAACTATTGGGTCCTCGATATCAATTCACTAATCATCTTAGTCACTCCTTTAAATTTTTAAAATTATAATGGCTTGCATCTTCCAATCTAACCTTACTCGGTCACAATCCAAAAGATATTCCTCTCGAGTTGACAAATGCATTGCTACCCAACTTAGAGTTTACCCATTCATCACAAAAGACTATATACCTTAAGAAAATATTCCTTAATATGTTTACCTACGTCATTCAATCCTCGAACTTCAACGCCGATCATGTCACATATGATATGTCCTCAATTACGAAAGTTTAATCCTCAAGTATGTGATCGGCCTATGTGGCATATCTAGTACTATCTATGTACTAACTTATACCAGGCACGAGATTTCGTCTTTCCGAAATAAGGGAAGACGAAGATCAATAATAAAGAGTTCAAGGGTGGGGTGATAGAAAAGAAATATCGGGGTCAATGCGTTTTAAAGTATTCAGGTGGGAATTGTCAAGTGATTGTGGATTGAATCCTATCTCGGTAATTCCTATTCACATGCTCGTATTAATACAGTTATGTAATCGATACGATATGCTCGGACATATCTAGAGGGCAACGAGTCAACTATATATCTCAATCCACGTAAAGTATTATTTCGAAGGGCGAATCAAGCACACTATGGTTGATCAGACCGTAATACACTGATTCTGAAATGTATCATTGTGGGCCTCCCCAATAATACGCTTGTCATGAACAAGCTCGATAAAGAGTAAGCTTGCAAAACTAGGCTATAAAATAGCAGCATAAATGAAGTAAATTAAAATTTAGTGCACTAGATGATGATGAAAGGAGGTACAAATTATTTAAACACACAAAACAACCTACAATAAGGTCAGTAACAAAGGATTCTACAATCTCTACAGTTATCCAACAAAAGCATTTATTAGCAAGTATAAAATTACTAGGTTGGGGCTGAGGTCACGAACCAATAGGCACAAGCTAAAACAATACTAGAAAATGGTATCTACGAATCACTTACGCGCATTAGTTACTCTAAGAGTCTGCACGTTCTCTATGGTTATCGTCTAAGCTTGTCCGTGTTCTTGAGGTGGTGCCCTCTGCTGCGCTGCTGGGGCCTGGCCTGAACTGGAACTGTTGTGCAGTTGTGCTTCTTTGAGCAGCAGGACAGTCCTTCATTTGATGTACTGCTGATCCACAATATAGACAGACACCTAGTCTCTTTCTACAATCCTGCCAAATGTGACCTTGTTTTCGACAATAGCCACAAGTGGGAGCTTGTTGGTTCTGTCCTTGAGTTGGATTCATCCGTGGTCGCTTTGCAGCTTTTTCCTGTTATGCTTGGTCTGGTACTGACGCAGACGGCCGCTTCCGGCTGGACTCGATCCTTGTGGTGCACTCCACAGGTCGCGCTGCAGTAAGAACGTCCTCGTCGAAGGTAATTGCATTTGAACTGCTTGGCTTCCGTGACTCCGAGCTAATTCTGTCGATAAAGTTCTCCGCTTGGTTTTGCTGAGTTTCTTGTTGAACCTTCTGATAGGCTTGCATCATTATGTAGAACATGCAGAACATCTACTGTTCGTCCATAGGCGGTCCCGGTGGGAAGGAAGGCATCGGTGGAATAGGCTGTGTCGAGGGTGGAACGCCATCTTGACGGATTATTGAGGCAGGCTGACTTGCTTGACTGCCTTGTGATGATTGGCCTTCACCGACTGGTATCACATCGTCTTCTTGGGTAACCACAACGGTTTGTGGTGTTTCTGCATGAGCCTCGTTGCTGGCTTGTGGGTCCATTTCCATGTATCCAAAATAACCAATAAGAGGCACACAGGAATCAAGGTAAGATGCAAGTTCAAATTAGTTCGAATACGATATAGATATCAAAGACGATTCAAGCAAGTGGATGAGATCCTATAAATTTATCCTAGCTTTATTGCAGGCCTGTTCGGTCCCTGAGTTGAAACCGAACAATTTAGTCGTTGACCTGCATGGGCCACCATAAAAATGTGTCACGACCCGCACCCGGTTATTCGGGCACGAGTGCGTGGGCACGTCCAGCCTACGCCGCAGTGTCGGCGGTAGTACGCTGTCTAGGTCATCATCACAGGTAATTTTAAATCTATCTCATCCACAATAAATAGACAAGGAAAGTAACAGGAAATAGGAATGCTAACTTTTATAAAACAAATTGTGACAACAGATCCATAGTTAATACAAAGCCAGAAGATAGATCGGGGACAAACCCGAGTATGTGCTGAAAGGAAATAAAATAATAACTAACTGGCTACTCCTCCTCAAAGGTAGTCTCCTGAGTGGGAACCGGCTCCTCATATGTGTCACCTGCTAACTCATAGGGGCCATAATAGGTAGGGGCAAAGTTCTCATCATCGTCTAAAATAACGGATCCAGTCAGGAAAGGAGCAAAGTACACAATGCACAACAAGATTAAACTAAATATTCATGACAATTAACTTGAGTATCATATTGAGAAAGTTGCATAGAAGAACATCAATATCTCAGAGTTAATGCTATAAATAGGAATATGAGAAAGCAGGAAATAAATGAGACAGGAAATGAAACTACAACAGTCAGCAAGAACTATAACAAGACCAGAAGCTATCTGTGTGAACTTGTGTTTATTTTAGAATACATAGTTGGCATGTAGGGGTTTATAAGGCTAATCCGGCTGTCATAGATGGCTATTAAACAATGAATAATCGAGATCCGGCTGAGGGTACAGTCGCGCACCAACAGCTATTAAACATGATAGGGGGAAAGGTAAACTACATGCCTTCTAGTATTCTCCCACCCGACATGAAAAGCAAGACATGAAATACAGTATCCAAGACATGAAATCCTGTATTCTAATACTACGTGTAATCATCAAGGGTACTAGTAGAGCAGGGAATTAACTATCACAATATAAAGATTAAACTTGAAGTGCAGGTACTGGCCTGTTGTTTGGATCCAATTAATTATCCTCGGGGAAATATCTAGAGATGAGCCCAGAAGATGAAATAGACATTATCATCACGCTCAGAAGATGTCAAATAGCTAGAAATGCCTGTACTTGGGTCCAATTTGGAGACAAGGGCAAAAACGGCAGTTTCGGGTCAAAACGGGGTCCGCCGGTGGGCCCACTTTGCACCGAAAAACGTGTCCGGGTCAACGTTCTCCAAAATCACCAAACTTAGTGTTAACAGGTCAGGAACGCTGATACGAACCCAACGGAACTCCCAGAATTGGATTCCGATGAGCCGATCACAAAATCGCCCGTCGAGCGGGGCCTATGGGGCCCACGACATGCGATTTCGTCAACGTTCTCAGAATCGAACTAAACTTGACCCACAGGACCAGCGTATCGCTACGAGTCCGATGGCGCAAGTTTTGTCTCGATCCGACGAGTGTACAAGAAGTTAGGGCAAATTGCAGAAAAGTCAGATACGGGGCGATGTCCGCGGATACGCGTTGATTTCGGTGTGCACGCACACCCGAATCAGCTTCCGTGAAAACTCACACGTCCGTATCGATGACGCGCACGTATCTGTGAAGACCGTACGCGACCAAGTCGTCCTGTTTGGCGGGGCGCACTCAGTTCCGGGGTGAAACAGGGTCTAGTTTTTCCTGTTTTTGGATCGCGGTGTGCGATCACCACAGGACGCGATGCCCCGAGCGGTTTGTCCGGGCACCGAGAGGGTCATACAGGCTTCCCAACGCAATTTACGAAATTGAAAACAGAGCTACGAGCAAGAAGATACACGCACCTGAACGGGACCAAAAAACCAGGTAAAATCGTGTCCGACACGACACAGGACACTGTGTCCTGTGTCCGACACAGTGAATTGGGAAATTAGGGTTAGGGTTAGGGATTTCAGGCGGCGGCCGGAGCTCAGGCTGGCCAGGGCGGCTCGCGGTGGGGAGGGGCCGGCCAGGGGCAGAGGCGCGCTGGGAGGCGGAGCTGAGGCGGCGGAGATGGCTGCCGCCGTTGCCGGAGTTGCTTCGGGCTGCTGCTGCGGCTGTCGACGAGCGGGGAGGAGGAAGAGGAGAAGAGGGAGGGGCTGGCCGCGACGGAGGGGTGCTGCGGGCAGGACGGTGGCTGTAAGCCCCTGATTTTTCAAAAAATATTAAAATTGGGATTTTTCACAATTTTCTAGAATTTTCTAGGAATTTTCTGTAATTAAAATCAGGGTTTTGAATTATTACCTAATTTTTAATTGATATTAAACAATATTAAAATATTGTCAAAATAATATTTTTGGGTGTATAATGGAAAACTGGACTTAGGGTAATTTTCCTGGATTTTTTGGGCCTCAGACCTATTTTTAAATACCTAAAAACTATTTATTTAATTAATTATTTAATTATCTATTTATTTAATTATTTATTATTTATTTTTATTATTTAATTATTAATTTTTTATTTTTTTATTTTTATTTTTCCTTGGGCCCGGCCCGGCCCAGTGGGCCCAGCCCAGCGCCCAGCCCAGCCCGCTGCCTTTCCGGGTCGGGTCGGGTCAGGCAACCCGACCCGCTAGCCCCCGCACCCGCGCGACTCCCTCTCCCCGTTCCCGCGGCCGCCGCCGCATTTTTCGGCCGGCCACGTTGCCGTCCCCGCCTCAACCCTCGGCCCACGACCCCTTCTCCCCTCCGCCTCGCCCGGAGCCAACCCCTCGCCGCCCCAGCCTATAAAACCCTACCCCGACCTCATCTCCCCAAACCCTAAGACCACCTCGCCGCCGTGCGCCACCGCCCGCCTCCGACCGACCTCGCAGCAGTGCCCGCCCCGGACCACCTTCCTCCTCCCACCGCCCAGCCGCTGCCCGTCGACCACCTCCCTCCTTTCTCCTCCGCCTCTCCTCGACTCCAGCAACCCGCATCCCGCAGCTGAGCCGACCGGCCTCCGCCGTGCAGCACAGCTCCGCCTTCGGGACCTCGCCCCGCCGTCCTCCTCGCCGTGGCCAGACGACTCCGGTGACACCCTGACACAGGAGCCTCGGACACGAGCACAGTAAACCCTAGCTTTCCTTCGTGTCGTGTCGGACACGACACGGACACGGCATTTTTCTGGATTTTCAGAGCAGGTTCAGGTACTCGTATCTTGCACCCTGTATCTCCGTTTTCAATTCTGTAAATTTCTACGCGAAGCCTGTATGACCCTCTCGGTGTCCGGATAAACTGTTCAGGACATCGCGTCCTGTGGTGATCGCACACCGCGATCCAAAAACAGGAAAAACTAGACCCTGTTTCACCCCCGGAACTGAGTACGCCCTGCCAAATGGGACGACTTGGTCGCGTGCGGTCTTCACAGATACGTGCGCACCGTCGATACGGACGTGTGAGACTTCGCGGAAGCTGATTCGGGTGTGCGTGCACACCGGAATCAACGCGTATCCGCGGACATCGCCCCGTATCCGGCTTTTCTGCAATTTACCCTAATTTCGTGCACACACGTCGGATCGAGACGAAACTTGCGCCATCGGACTCGTAGCGATACGCTGGTCCTGTGGGTCAAGTTTGGTTCGATTCTGAGAACGTTGACGAAATCGCGTGTCGTGGGCCCCAAAGGCCCCGCTCGACGGGCGATTTTGTGTTCGGCTCATCGGAATCCAAATCTGGAAGTTCCGTTGGGTTCGTATCAGCGTTCCTGACCTGTTGACACTAAGTTTGGTGAATTTGGAGACCATTGACCCGGACACGTTTTTCGGTACAAAGCGGGCCCACCGGCGGACCCCGTTTTGACCCGAAACTGCCGTTTTTGCCCTTGTCTCCAAATTGGACCCAATGACAGACGTTTCTAGCTATTTGACGTCTTCTGAGCGTGATGGTAATGTTTATTTCAGCTTTTGGACTCATCTCTGGAATTTTTCTCCGAGAACTAAATTAATCGGATCCAAACAACAGGCAAGTACCTGCACTTCAAGTTAATCTTTATATATTGTGATAATTAATTCCCTGCCATACATGTACCCTTGATGTTTACACCTAGTGTTAGAAATGTTGAATTTCATGTCTTGAATATTGGTAGTTCCTGTCTTGTTTTTTATGTCGGGTGGGAGAATACTAAGGAGGCATGTAGTTTACCCTTTCCCCTGTATTGTCTAATAGCTGTTGGTACACGACTGTCCATCAGCCGGATCTCGATTGTATTGTCTAATAGCCATTTATGACGGCCAGATTAGCCTTATAAACCCCTACATGCCAACTAAGTATTCTAAAAACAAACACAAGTTCACACAGATAGTTCTGGTCATGTCATATTCCTTGCTGGCTGTTGTAGTTTCATTTCCTGTTTTATTTATTTCTATTTCTCATATTCCTGTTTACAGCTAACTCTGAGATAATAATGTTCTGCTAATGCTGTTTCTCAACATGATATCCAATATTTAATTATCATAAAATATTTAGTTTAATCTTGTTGTGCACTGTGTACTTTGCTCCTTTCCTGACTGGATCTGTTGTTTAGGCGATGAGGAGAATCTTGCCCCCACCTATTATGGCCCCTATGAGGCAGCAGATGATACAGTTGCAGAACTAGTTCCCGTACAGGAAGCTACTCCTGCTGAGTAGTTAGCAGTAGTTATCTTAGTTTTGCTCTTTATCTTAGCAATCGGGTTTGTCCCCGATTTTATTCTGATTCCTGTACTAAAATATTTGAATCTGTTGTCACATTTATTTCAGTTGCAATCTTAAGTTTCATTTCTCATTATTTATTATCTTGCCTATGTTATTTGTGAATGAGCTAGTTAGTAAATCTGGATTTGACCTAGACAGCGTACTACCGCCGATTCTGCGGCGTAGGCTGGACGTACCCACGCACTCGTGCCCGAATTTCCGGGTGCGGGTCGTGACACATTTTTATGGTGGCCCATGCAGGTCCTATCCTAAAATAGGGTAATACCCTAGGACAGGGTATGGAATAAGATTGAGGATTCTAGGAAAAGCTCATTCACAGTATAGGGTCCTTATTTCAATTCTTGATATCTTTGCTGCTCAATTTTCCCATCGCCTTTGATTTCCATGTATTCTATTCTGATCTTCCTATCCCTTAAACTTTCAGAAAGGTCCAGACAAGGAACACAGTAGGAGGCACATCAGAACCAGCTGAGCAGAATGTGCCCGAGACTCTTGCACTCCTGCCGCCTCCATCTGTTCCGGCAGTTACTCTGGATGGAGCACAGCTACTTGGAGTGTTCCAGGGATTGGTGGAATCCCAGAAAAAGCAGACTGCACTTCTGCGGACCAGCCTCTCAGAAGCTCTTAGGTCCCAGGAGTCGCCACAAAAGAGGCCAGGAAGTGCCAAAGATTTCAAGAACCTAAGACCCCTGGAATTCTACGGAACTGAAGGCATTCTCTATGCCGATGAATGGATAGAGAACGTAGAGAGACTCCTGAAGACTGCTCGGGTTCCTGATGATCTCAAAGTGGAGTCCGCAAGCCTGTAACTGTTCGACATTGCTCGAACCTGGTTCAGAGATGAACCCCAACTATCTGCTCCTGACCTCACCTGGGAGGACTTCAAGAGACTGTTCAAGGAAAATTTTTATCCCGAAGTGGCTCGGGAAGCTTTCGAAAGCCAATTCGAGAGACTGAAACAAGGTAACATGTCTGTTGATGAATATACTGCTGAATTTAGCAGGTTAAGCCACTTTGCGGAGTACATGGTTCGAACCCCGGAGGACAGAGCCCGTAGATTCAAGAAGGGGCTATCTCCGGATATTCGCCTTGCTGTCACCACCAGCCGAGCTCGCACCTACGAGGAAATCTTGAGCGTGGCACAAGGCGTTGAGAGAGACATGGGGCATAAGCTAAAGCGAGAAAGAGATACCGAAAATGCGGGACCCAACAAATGCCCTTTTCAACAACAACAGCAGGGGGCCCCGCAACAAGCTCAGCGTCCTCTCCCTCGAGCTCCAGCACCCCAACACCAGGCCCAGGGACAGAACCAACAAGCTGCTGCTTGTAACTATTGTCATAGACCAGGCCATACTTGGCAAGTTTGCAGAAAGAGGCTAGGTGTTTGTCTACTTTGTGGCTCAGCAGCACATCAAGTGAGGGACTGTCCCGCTGCTCAAGGACGCGGACAGGCTTACGTAATGACCGTGGAGAACGCGCAAACTCTGGAAGCAGCTAATGCGCGTAAGTGATTCGTAGATATCTTTTCTAGTATTGTTTTCGTGCCTATTGGTTCGTGACCTCAGCCCCAACCTAATAATTTTGAACTTGCTAAATACCTGGTATGCTTTTAAATTTGATAACTGTTTTAGAGGATTTTGCTATTGTGCTTATTTTGTGTCATTTTGTGAACTTCAATAATTTGTACCTCTTTTCATCATCATCTAGCGCACTTAATTTTGCTAAACTCGACTAATGCTGCTATTTTATAGCCTAGTTTTGCAAGCTTACCCTTTATCGGGCTTGTTCATGACACATGTATTATTGAGGCCTGATCAACCCCACTAATACAAGTGTCTACTCAGAATCAGTGTACTACGGTCTGATCAACCTTAGTGCATTTTGATTCGCACTTCGCATGACTACTTATGTGGATTGAGGTATAGTCGACTAGTCTACTTGCCCCCTAAATATGTCCGAGCATATCGTTTCAGCATTACCAGAATAAAATCTCGATCCTTAACCGCTTGACAATTCCCATTAGAATTCCTGAAAAAACGCCTTGATCCCTATACCTCTGTTCTACCACCTCGCCCTTAAACTCTTTATTATTGATCCTCGTCTTTCCTTATTTCGGAAAGACAAAAACCTGTGGTTGGTATAAGTTGATTTGTAGTGCTAGACATACCCTCAGACCGGATGAATTGATGATAACCTTTTATGACCAAGGCAAGACCCTAGGTGCTGTGTTTGTGTTGCAGACTTGAAGATTCAATGGCATGATTTACTAAGTTTGGGACCTAGCCTTACTAGTTGTCCAGCCTTAGAGGATATGGGTAAAATTCTAAGTTGGGTAGCGACCGCAATGTCCACCTGAGAGAAACCCGTTAGACCACAATCAAGTGAGTTTGGACAGAGAGAACCCTGCCATAATTTAAATTTCGAGGACGAAATTTTATAAGTTGGGTAGATTGTAAGCCCCTGATTTTTCAAAAAATATTAAAATTGGGATTTTTCACAATTTTCTAGAATTTTCTGGGAATTTTCTGTAATTAAAATCAGGGTTTTGAATTATTACCTAATTTTTAATTGATATTAAACAATATTAAAATATTGTGAAAATAATATTTTTGGGTGTAAAATGGAAAACTGGACTTAGGGTAATTTTTCTGGGCCTCAGACCTATTTTTAAATGCCTAAAAACTATTTATTTAATTAATTATTTAATTATCTATTTATTTAATTATTTATTATTTATTTTTATTATTTAATTATTAATTAATTAATTATTTTTTTTATTTTTCCTTGGGCCCGGCCCGGCCCAGTAGGCCGAGCCCAGCGCCCAGCCCAGCCCGCTGCCTTTCCGGGTCGGGTCGGGTCAGGCAACCCGACCCGCTAGCCCTCGCACCCGCGCGACTCCCTCTCCCCGTTCCCGCGGCCGCCGCCGCATTTTTCGGCCGGCCACATTGCCGTCCCCGCCTCAACCCTCGGCCCACGACCCCCTCTCCCCTCTGCCTCGCCCGGAGCCAACCCCTCGCTGCCCCAGCCTATAAAACCCTACCCCGACCTCATCTCCCCAAACCCTATGACCACCTCGCCGCCGTGCGCCACCGCCCGCCTCCGACCGACCTCGCCGCAGTGCCCGCCCCGGACCACCTTCCTCCTCCCACCGCCCAGCCGCTGCCCGTCGACCACCTCCCTCCTTTCTCCTCCGCCTCTCCTCGACTCCAGCAACCCGCATCCCGCAGCTGAGCCGACCGGCCTCCGCCGTGCAGCACAGCTCTGCCGTCGGGACCTCGCCCCGCCGTCCTCCTCGCCGTGGCCAGACGACTCCGGTGATACCCTGACACAGGAGCCTCGGACACGAGCACAGTAAACCCTAGCTTTCCTTCGTGTCGTGTCGGACACGACACGGACACGGCATTTTTCTGGATTTTTAGAGCAGGTTCAGGTACTCGTATCTTGCACCCTGTATCTCCGTTTTCAATTCTGTAAATTTCTATGCGAATCCTGTATGACCCTCTCGGTGTCCGGACAAACTGTTCAGGACATCGCGTCCTGTGGTGATCGCACACCGCGATCCAAAAACAGGAAAAACCAGACCATGTTTCACCCCCGGAACTGAGTACGCCCCGCCAAACGGGACGACTTGGTCGTGTGCGGTCTTCACAGATACGTGCGCACCGTCGATACGGACGTGTGAGACTTCTCGGAAGCTGATTCGGGTGTGCGTGCACACCGGAATCAACGCGT
>JAYESA010000019.1:122429554-122469554 GCA_036927795.1 Iris macrosiphon | reverse complement strand
CAAGGGTGTTGGTTGGGTCTGACATGGGTCCACTAGGGTCTGACATAGGTCCAGACTAGCCAAAACCCTAAAACAACCAATAAAAATAACACAACCAACTAATTAAATATAAATACAATTATTTATGATCAATACACAATTTACCAAATAAAAAAAAAATTCTATTTTCTAGAATTGGGTAGTAACAAGCCTACCCTCCTTAAAATAATTTCGTCCTCGAAATTAAAAGACGAAACTAGGACAGGAATGCAAGAAAAAGAAAGAACCATACCTCAGGGATCGAAAAGATAAGGGTATCGCTCGCGCATTTTATCCTCCCTCTCCCAGGTCGACTCACCTGGAGAGTGATGCCTCCACGCAATGCAAACCAAGGGAATAGTCTGGTTCCTGAACACTTTCTCCCGCCGATCCAGAATCTCCACCGGCTACTCTGGATAGCTAAGAGTAGGGCCCACCACGATCTCTGAGTGATCCAACACGTGACTGGGATCTGCCACGTATCGTCTCAACTGCGATACGTGGAATACATCATGAACTCCCTCTAGCGTAGGTGGCAAATCTAGCCTATACGCCGACCCTTTCAAGGATACTGAAGGGTCCGACGAAACGTGGGCTAAGCTTTCCGCCTCCACCGAAGCGAATAGTGCCCCGCGTCAGAAAAATCCTCAGGAACACCAGATCACCAACCTAGCACAAACAAGATCTCAGCACTTAATCTAAAACAAGCAATCACAAGCTAACACAAGAACAAAATCTAAATTCTAAACTATACCTCAAACTCCAAAGGTCTCTGGTGGCTATCGGCCCAATGCCTCTGCCTGTCCTACGCCACCCGAAGTCTATCTCTAATAAGCTTGACCTTCTCTGCCACATCCATTACTATCTTCGGACCAAGCAAAGCTCTCTCGCCCACATCATCCCATGATAACGGAGTGCGACACCTTCATCCATAAAATGCCTCGAATGGTGATATCTCGATACTGGCTTGGTAGCTGTTGTTGTAAGCAAACTCTACCAAGTGCAAGTGATCCTCCCAAGAGCCTCTGAATTCCAGAACACTAGTGTGAAGCATGTCTTCAAGGGTCTGAATGGTCCTCTCAGACTGACCGTCTGTCTGTAGGTAATATGCATTACTAAACTTGAGCTGAGTGCCTAAGCTAGCCTGTTGTCTCCTCCAGAAATGTGAAGTAAAGCGACTGTCCCGGTCTGATACTATGCTCATAGGAACTCCATGCAGTCTGACTATCTGGTGCACATACATCTCTGCTAGTATCTCCGTAGACGTACCCACTTTGAATGGTAGAAAGTGGACCGATTTGGTCAACCTGAATACGATGATCCAAATCGCATCATTCCCTCCTAGATAACGGGGAAGCCCAGAAACAAAATTGTAAACCCCCTCGCCCAAAATAGGTATTTTGTGTGTATTTTATATTATTATATTTATTATAGATTATTTTAAATATTGAATTTATTTAGAGTATTCTCTTAGTTAATTAGAAAATAAATTTCTTAGTATATTTACTTATGTAAATATTTATTTAGAATTATTTTTAGGCTATTTTAGATTTTTGGAGATTTTTTAGATTTTTTAGGTAATTAAAACATAGGGAACCTAAATTTCTAGGACTTCCATAATTTACTATGAGTCCATACTTGCATATTATTTCTACCAAATATTTATTTTATGTTAAAATATTTAATTATATTTTTCTCTAATTTATTTCGAATATTAAGAAATTTATTTAGATTTTTGAAATTATTTAGGATTTATTTGGATATATATAGTCTTAATATTAGATAGATGATAATTTAGTGTTAATATATATTGATAAGATTATATATAAATTATTTGAAATATCTTTAATTTTATTTAAGATAATAAATTATGGAGATGAACTCAAACTCTATTTTAAATTAATTTAAATCCTGAGCCTACTAGGAAAACAACTTCATGCATATCCTATCCTTATTTAAATTCATCATAATCCTATCCAAATTAACCAATCCTAGTCGTATTTAATTAAGTAGTGTCCACTATTATAAATACCTCATCCTTCATATTTTTCTTCCCCAAATTCCTCTCTTTTTCGTCCAAAAAAAAGTCAAAATTTGTTATAAATTCAGCCTCATTTTCTACTAGTTTTGACGAATTAAAAAGACGATATCTCCTAGCTCTAGACTCCAAACGCGCTCCAGTTTTTTTTGTTAGAACTATATCAATGTTAATTTTCTGATTATATAATTTATTTTAATAATTTATGAACCTATTATTCCAGAAAATTCTAAATGGGTTAGTTGTCCAAAATCAGACGCATTTTGATATTTTTGAGATTTTAGGAGATCCGGAACTCAGAATTACAAACCGTTTGAAGTTTCGGAAAGCTGACATGATGAACTTCCAGAAAAGTATTTTTTACAGAATTTAAAATATAAGTTTATTCTACTGTAAAATTTGTGCAACGTAGACGTAAATAGGAAACTACTAAAAACTGTCATATGTGCGCCCTTGTGGCCATAGCTCTTTACCGACTTATGATTTATAAAATTATCGATTTCAGTGTTCATGTAGCATTAAAATATATAGGATTTCACACACAAATCCTGGATTTGAGTCGGTTGACTTTTTGGTCAAAGGATTGTCTCGATTTGCGTGCCACGGATCACAAATCCTTAAAGTTGACTTTCTTTGGACCAAAATTAGAGCTTAACAATAAAATCAGATTATAATAAGATTAAAATACTAATTTAGGTTATTTTATTCAGAATTAAAATAGATTAAATGGAGGAACCTATTTACCCACTTTTGTAACCTAACTTATTTAATTTATGTGACGGGTAGATCGGACGACGCCTTGAGTTGGGACTTCATTCTTTTTCAGATCAGGCAAGATACCTTGCCAAATTGCTTACAGTATTTTGCATGCTTAGTATATTTTCGTATATTTATTGTATTTCTGCTTATTTATTGCTTGTGTAGTTCCTTCCAGTCATTACTATATATTAGATATGTTGACACACACTTGACACTTAGTATCATAGAGGACAATCATTAGGCGTATGGGCTTTTAACCACTCTGGTAAACCGTAGTAACTAGCACACACTATGGTGGTCATGTCCGATGGTCGCTACCCCCGAGGTATGTTGATTAATGGAGTCCGAGGGTCGCTACCCCCGAGGTATGTCGGCTGATGATGTCCACTGACAGGCGTATGAGTTGTGAGGATTAGATCGAGTAGCCTACCCTTGCCTATACATCAAAAAGTTGTCCTTATTTGCATTCATATAGATTGTCTTGTACAGCATACTTATTTATTTTTAAATTATATGCATGTTTACTGTATTCAAATTGGCTCGCTTTTCTGTATCTTGTTACGTCCCTATGAGGACCTGGTCCTCTGCCAGGTGTATCTGTTCTTGAGTATTTGCAGGAGCGCAGATCTAGATGGTTATATAAGTTTTGAGGATGTCTTCTCTTCGAGCCCGTGGTTGTTAGCTGGTATTCTTACATTGTGTTTATTGTGTTGTACTTTTCCGTTTGAGTTGGTAGTGGATTTGTTTCCATCCAACTATCATCCTTAGATACTTACTTTGAGATCTAGTTTCATAGACACTGGTTATTCATTTATATTAATTTTCTGTAGATGAGATTTAGATTGTACCCTGTGACTTGTGATACATTTTATACCACTTGTGGATTGATATTCATATTACAACGTACGTATGGGATATGGTTTCCATATATTGGAGTTGCCATATCCATACGGCTGGCATGCTTACGTGTTCCTAGTCCTACGTATTTTGGGACTGGGGCGTGACATATTTTTATGATGGCCCATGCAGGTCGAGTGCATATTGTCTCGGTTACGTTACTGTACTGAGCAAGCCTGTGCATAGGATTAGAATATAGGATCTCATCCACTTATTTAATCACCGTCCTTGATTTTATTTCGCATTCTTATTTGATTGCTTGCATTGCATCTTGCTTGATCCTTTCATAACGTCAATCTTATCTTTTCTTTCGTACATGATAGGGGTAGGAAGGTACCTTGTACCAGGTATATACACTCTATTGTTTAATAATACTATTAGTTAAATTATTGTAAGTTGGATAGTATGCCGCATAACCTAGTAACACATAGTCCTGTTGACTTATTAATGAAGTATAATTAAATGACGCCAACTATAGGCTTGCATAAGAAGATAGTGTTATCTAGACTATAGAACTTTAGTGTTTATCTAGACTATAGAACTTAGAGGCCCATACACCAATTTGGTTGACTTTAGACTTAGACAAGAAATTAGTATAGCAACTGTAGAGACAACACCGGTCTTCTTGATGAACTTAAGTTATTCTGTACCTTCCTCCATCATAATCAAACGTACTCATATTTTTACTACCTCGACTTATGCTGCTATTATAGCCTATTTTTGTAAGCTTATTCTTTTATTGAGCTTGTTCATGACATATGTATTATTGGAGGCCCACACTAATACATTGTCTAAATCAGAATCAGTGTATTATGGTCGGATCAACCTTAGTGCATTTGGTTCGCTCTTTGTATCACTACTTTATGTGGATTGAGATATAGTTGACTCAACTTGTTAGACGGATATACTTGCCCTCTAGACTGGTCAGAGCATATCATGTCAGGTACATAACTGTTCTGATGTGAACATGCGAATAGAAATTTACCCAAAATAGGATTTTAATCCACAACTGCCTTGGCAACTCCCTTTCAAATTCTCTAATCCCTTTTGATTTTGTACCTGTATTCTATCATCTTCTCCTTGAAATTCTTTATTGTTGATTTCCGTCTTTCCCTATTTCGAAAAGAAGAACGTTCGTGCTTAGTATAAGTTTGATACACGAATAGTACTAGATATACCCCATAGGCCAAGCACTCATGATGACAAAAAAGAGAGTACGGCCACAGGAATCCGTAGATACAGGTACGACCTTAGTTATATGTGTCATTGCATACTCATGACCCCCTTTATGATACGAGATCTTAGGTGCATAGTAGACGTAGAATTATATAGGTGTTGGTTTAGCAGTTATGAGGATATACTGATATTTTACCCAGATGGCATACACGCGATGCTAATAGATGACGCGAGTAGCAGTACTAGTATTCTTTTTCTATCACCATCTCGCCCCCTTGGGTGGCTCATCTTCTCTTCTCTATCCATTCATTATCTCGTGCTTAATTCTTCCTATCGTAGTTACGTCTTTTTGTGCCAAAATGAATTGTTGGTCTACTTCGACCCCACCCTTAGTTTTGTTAGTTAAAACATAAATTATTTAGTAGATGATTAATAACTAAAGGATGAGTTCTTAATAATAACCCTTATGTATATGACCTATAGCAATATCTGTATCCTCTTATTATTTTAAAAACTATGTATAGCATCCCTTAGGCTAATAGGAATTTGTTAGACTGTTTGAACTAGTTTATACTTTTAATAGTTTTATAAGTTAGTCAAGACTTTAACTGTTGTCCAAAAACTTAGACTATGCCTAGGAAAGAATCGAAGGCACTTGTTATGAACTGACAACTATGACAAATCGCTGGCAAAATAGCGACAACTGCAGCTAGGCCATTGTAGTAAAGTAGTCAAAGTATTTGCAGACATATTGGTCAGGTGGCATGGCAGTATTAGACTACGATACTTGATGGTTACAAAAAAAAATATATGGCTGTGAGATTCAAGACAAGTACCCCAAGATTCTCGACCAAATAAATATATTCGTCTTACAACCTAGACAATAGCCTCAAGAGACGATGACTACTAGTAGAACTTTTGTAAGTTGGGTAGTGTAGACGAGTTAGAGGATAATAGGATAGTATATGGACAATAAATGAGAAGTATTAGAATGACAGACCATGACTTTTAGGAAGCACTGCTAGATAGCTATGTAGTGTAATAGCTATAGTAATTATTATGAATATGGGTTAGTGTCAATTTCGAGGACGAAATTTTTGTAAGTTGGGTAGATTGTAAACCCCCTCGCCCAAAATATGTATTTTGTGTGTATTTTATATTATAATATTTATTATAGATTATTTTAAATATTGAATTTCTTTAGAGTATTCTCTTAGTTAATTAGAAAATAAATTTTTTAGTATATTTACTTATGTAAATATTTATTTAGAATTATTTTTAGGCTATTATAGATTTTTAGAAAATTTTCTAGATTTTTTAGGTAATTAAAACATAGGAAACCTAAATTTCTAGAACTTCCATGATTTACTATGAGTCCATACTTGCATATTATTTCTACCAAATATTTATTTTATGTTAAACTATTTAATTATATTTTTTTGTAATTTAATTTGAATTTTAAGAAATTTATTTATATTTTTGAAATTATTTAGGATATATTTGGATATATATAGTCTTAATATTAGATAGATTATAATTTAGTGTTAATATATATTGATAAGATTATATATAAATTATTTAAAATATCTTTAATTTTATTTAAGATAATAAATTATGGAGATGAACTCAAACTCTATTTTAAATTAATTCAAATCCTGAGCCTACTAGGAAAACAACTTCATGCATATCCTATCCTTATTTAAATTTATCATAATCCTATCCAAATTAACCAATCCTAGTCGTATTTAATTAAGCAGTGTCCACAATTATAAATACCTCATCCTTCATATTTTTCTTCCCCAAATTCCTCTCTTTTTCATCCCCAAAAATAGTCAAAATTCGTCATAAATTTAGCCTCATTTTCTACTAGTTTTGACGAATTAAAAAGACGATATCTCCTAGCTCCGGACTCCAAACGCGCTCCCGTTTTTTTGTTAGAACTATATCAAGGTTAGTTTTCCGATTATAAAATTTATTTTAATAATTTATGATCCTATTTTTCCAAAAAATTCTAAAAGTGTTAGTTGTCCGAAATTAGACGCATTTTGGTATTTTCGAGATTTTAGGAGATCCCGAACTCGGAATTATAAACCGTTTGAAGTTTCGGAAAAATGACATGATGAACTTCTAGAAAAATATTTTTAAAGAATTTAAAATATACGTTTATTCTACTGTAAAATTTGTGCAACGTAGACGTAAATAGAAAACCATTGAAAACTGTTATATGTGCGCCCTTGTGGCTATAACTCTTTACCGACTTGTGATTTTATGAAATTATCGATTCCAGTGTTCATGTAGCATTGAAATATATAGGATTTCACACACAAATCTAGGATTTGAGTCGGTTGACTTTTTGGTCAAAGGATTGTCTCGATTTGCGTGCCACGGATCACAAATCCTTAAAGTTGACTTTCTTTGAACAAAATTAGAGCTTAACAATAAAATCAGATTTTAATAAGATTAAAATACTATTTTAGGTTATTTTATTTAGAATTAAAATAGATTAAATGGAGGAACCTATTCACCCACTTTTGTAACCTAACTTATTTAATTTATGTGACGGGTAGATCGGACGACGCCTTGAGTTGGGACTTCATTCTTTTTCAGATCACGCAAGATACCTTGCCAAATTGCTTATAGTATTTTGTATGCTTAGTATATTTCCATATATTTATTGCATTTCTACTTATTTATTGCATGTGTAGTTTCTTCCAGTCATTACTATATATTAGATATGTTAACACACACTTGACACTTAGTATCATAGAGGACAATCATTAGGCGTATGGGCTTTTAACCACTCTGGTAAACCGTAGTAACTAGCACGCACTATGGTGGTCATGTCCGATGGTCGCTACCCCCGAGGTATGTCGGCTGATGATGTCCACTGACGAGCGTATGAGTTGTGAGGATTAGATCGAGTAGCCTACCCTTGCCTATACGTCGAAAAGTTATCTCCATTTGCATTCATATAGATTATCTTGTACAGCGTACTTATTTATTTTCAAATTATATGCATGTTTACTGTATTCAAATTGGCTCGCTTTTCTATATCTTGTTACGTCCCTCTGAGGACCTGGTCCTCTGCCAGGTGTATTTGTTCTTGAGTATTTATAGGAGCGCAGATCTGGATGGTTATATAAGTTTCGAGGATGTCTTCTCTTCGAGCCCGTGGTTGTTAGCTGGTATTCTTATATTATGTTTATTGTGTTGTACTTTTCCATTTGAGTTGGTAGTGGATTTGTTTCCATCCAACTATCATCCTTAGTTACTTACTTTGAGATCTAATTTCATAGACACTGGTTATTCATTTATATTGATTTTCTGTGGATGAGATTTAGATTGTACCTTGTGACTTATGATACATTTTATACCACTTATGGATTGATATTCATATTATAGCGTACGTATAGGATATGGTTTCCATATATTGGAGGCTAGCATGCTTACGTGTTCCTAGTCCTACATATTTTGGGACTGGGGCGTGACAAAAATCTATGGTCACATGCTCCCATTTCTACTCCAGAATGGGTAACGGCTGGAGCAACCCTCCTAACCTCTGCCTCTCCGCCTTCATCTGCTGGCACACTAAGCATCGGGATACGAAGCGCGCTACCTCCCACTTCATCTTGTACCACCATACATGCTCTCTCAGATCTCTATACATCTTGTTGGCACCTGAATGCATAGAGTACTGGGATCGATGCGCCTCCTGAAGAACCTCCTCGCGTAATGACCCACTCAGCACACACAACCTGGTACCGTGCCGCAATGAACCATCATCAGTAATGGTGAAATCATCTAATAATCCAATCTGGACCTGCGCCCTGATGCTCCACAGGGACTCATCCTCAAACTGTGTAGCCCTGATCCGGTCTATCAACTCTGACTGAATCTGCAGTCCCCACATCTGTATCTCAACTCCAGGCACTATCACCTCAATGCCAAAGCTCTCTAGATCTGTCAGAAGATAACGATCTGTAGTCAGACATATAGCTACCAGATACCTGCTCAGCGCATCCGCAACTACATTCGCCTTCCCTAGATGGTACTGCAACAATATATCAAAGTCTTTTATCAGCTCCAACCATCTCCTCTGTCTCATGTTCAGCTCTTTTTGGCTAAACTCATACTTCAAGCTCTTGTGGTCAGTGAAGATCTCCACACGCTCACTGTATAAATAGTATTTCCACAACTTTATAGCAAAGATGACCACTGCCAACTCCAAATCATGGGTAGGGTAGTTCTTCTCATGAGGACATAATTGCCTAGAAGCATAGGCAATCACTCTCCCATTCTGCTGTAACACACAACCCAGTCCCTTCCCCGATGAATCACTATAAATAGTGAATCCTCCAGACCCCGATGGCAATGTCAACACTGGAGCTGTCGTCAACCTCCTCTTCAGCTCATCAAGGGCAACCTGGCACTCCTCTAACCAAACAAACTCTATGTCCTTCTGGGTCAGCCTAGATAACGGCTCTGCAATCCGGAAAAATCCTTAACAAATCTCCTGTAGTAACCTGCCAGCCCCAGGAAACTCCTGACCTCTGCTACTGAACTCGGAGCACTCCATGCCTCAACTGCCATGATCTTCCTCGGATCCACCGAGATCCCCTCTCCTGTCACCACATGACCAAGGAATTCAACCTTGCCAAGGAAGAACTCGTACTTTGAAAGCTTTCCATAAAGCTTCTCCTTTCTGAGAGTCTCCAACACTATCCTCAGATGCTCCTCATGCTCCTCTAGGGTCTTCGAATACACCAAGATGTCATCTATAAACAGCACAACAAACCTATCCAGATTCTGATGGAACACCTTATTCATCAGATTCATGAACACTGCCGGGGTATTAGTCAACCCAAACGGCATCACCATGAACTCATATTGTCCATACCTGGTCTAGAAAGCTTTCTTCAGAATATCCTCCCTCTTGACCTTCACCTGGTGGTAGCCTATCCTCAGATCAATCCTGGAAAACACCCTCGCTCCGCTCAACTGGTCAAAGAGATCATCAATACGCGGCAGCGGATACTTGTTCTTGATTATGAGGTTGTTCAGAGCCCTGTAGTCGATACCCATCCGTATCGACCCATCCTTCTTCGGCACAAAAAGTAACGGAGCACCCCACAGAGAAGAACTAGATCTGATAAATCCCTTGTCCTGAAGCTCATCCACCTGCTTTTTCAACTCTACCAGCTCACTGTTGTTGACTCTATAGACGTGCTGGGATATCGGCTCCGCGCCTGGCACAAAGTCTATAGAGAATTTCACATCTCTGTCCGGAGGTAACCCTGGCAACTCCTCCGAAAAGACATCCATGAACTCTGCTATCAATGGATGTGGCAACCTCTACTCTACCACCAGGGCTCCGCAGAAGACTCCCTTGCTCTGCTCCGCTACTCCTCTGGCAAACTCAACCTCTGGCTCTCCCGGCGGACAAAACAACACTCTGCCTCGACGATAATCTATACTAGCACAGTGCATACTCAACCAATCCATCCCGAGTATAATGTCGTAGCTCGGAAGTGGCATTACGAGTAGGCACACACTCAACTCCCGGCCTCCCAAGGTAACTCTCCAGTCTCTGCAAACATCACTGACTAGGATGATACAACCCCCGGTCATGATCTTGCAGAGTCTAGCTAAAGGTTCAACAACAAGATATTGTCTAACAGCAAAAGATACAGACACAAAGCTATGGGAAGCACCAGAATCAAATAAAGCAAGTGCTGGAATGGAATCAAGAAGAACAGAACCTGAGATCACGTCACCAACGGGATCGACCTCCCCTACAGTCAGGGCAAAAGCTCGCCCTTGTTGTCCTCCTCGGTTCTGCTGCTGGTGCTGTGTAAACCTCTGTTGCTGAGTCTGCAAAGGCTGTCCTCTCTATTGTCCTGCAGGTGCTCTGGCTGGTCCCCTCTGAGCGGCTCCTCCGCCATGAGTTGTACGAGCGAGTGCTGAAGGGCAATCCCTCAACTAGTGATCTGCTGCACCACATAACAAGTATCAGCCCAGTCTCTTCCTACAAATGTCCCATCCGTGCCTTGGCTTCCTACAGAAAAGGCAAGTGACGGGATGCCTCGGACCCTGCTGTTTTCCCTGCCTCTGCTGCTGGGGCTCCTGTCAGAAAGGCACACGACCCTGACCCTGGGAATGCTGAGTCTGCTGGAAATGGGACCTCTTGGCTGGGCCCACACTGCTGCCTGCTCCAAAAGCATCTCTACTCCTCTTGGTCTTTAGCTCTAAGTCATCCTCAGCCCTCTGAGCATCACTCGTAATCTGCTCGAAGGTCGCCTCGCGGTCACTCCTAGTCAAGGACTTGACCGCCATGACCAAACCCTTGCAAAACTTTCGTGCCTTCGCTGCCTCGCTCAAACCCTCTATAAATCTGCCCAGACGGCAGAACTCTGCTACATACTCATCCGCCAGCATGCTCCCCTGGACGAGTGCCTCAAACTGGCTCTCCAAAGTACTGAGAGCCACATCCAGAAAGAACTTCTACTTGAAAAGCTTCTTGAAAGCCTCCCAAGTCAGTCCTGGTACCGCTATCCTCGTGTCAGTACGGTACCAAGTAAGGGCAAGATCAAACATCTGGCTGTCCGCTGTCTCTATCTGCATGCTAGCTGGGATCAGTCCCAGCCTGAAGTTCCCTCATTGTGCTCGATCTAGTCATCCGCATACAGGATCCTCTCTGTACCCCGGAACTCCTTGGGTCGCATCCTCTGGAAGTCGATGATGCTACCCGACCTCGGATGCTGATCCAGCTCTGCCTGTGGCTGGATCTGAGCCACTCTGTCTACTGCCGTCATAGCCACCTGGTGGGCATTCTCAATGCCCAACCTTATCATGTCTGCCTGACGGTGTTGCGCGTCCATCATCTCCCTGAAGAACACAAACAACTATGCGGCGCCTACTGGTGCAGAAGGTGGTGGAGGAGGTACCATCGGAACAATTGGGGTAGCTCTCGGATCGACAGGAGGAAGAGGATCCCCGAGAGAAGCAGATGCTCCCTCAATCGCAAGAGTGGTAAGTTGTAAACTCCCTCACCCAAAATAGGTATTTTGTGTATATTTATATTATTATATTTATTATAGATGTTGAATTTATTTAGAGTATTCTCTTAGTTAATTAGAAAATAAATTTTTTAGTATATTTACTTATATAAATATTTATTTAGAATTATTTTTAGGCTATTTTAGATTATTGGAATTTTTTTCATAATTTTTAGTTAATTAAAAACTAGTAACACTAATTTTCTAGGACTTTGAAGAATTTATTTTATATTCAAACTTAACTAAAAATATCCCAAAATTTTATTTTAGGTTCTAAATAGTCACATATATTTTCTAGAATTGTTTGAGAATTTTTTGAGTATTTTTAGGATTTATTGGGAGTAATTAGGCTAATAACTAATTTTTAGGACTAGTAGAATTTATTGTGCAATCTAAGGAATATAGAATGGACCCAAGTTATTTTTTAGGGTTTATAATATTATTATATATTTTTTGGAATTATTTCAGAATTTTTGGAATAATTTTAGTATTTATTTTTAGTTATATGGGTAAAACTAATGTTTAGAGCTTCTCCTAATTATAGTAGAAAACCTATAAACATAAAATTATCCCAAGTATTTTTTTAGGGTTTCTAGATTCAAAATATATTTTCTGTAATTTTTTTAAATTTTTATGATTATTTTTAATATTTATTTGGAGTTATTTAGATTTAAAACGACTTAAATAATGTTTTGATAAAGGCAAATCAAAAATAAATAATATAAATAAAACTATCCAATCAGATTCTGACATGTGTCAGCCTATAGATATCCATTCAGCCGCAAGTGCATCTCTATATATATATAATATGATAACCCTAATTATCCCATTATTTAGAGAGGGAAATTTTGGAGAATTGCCATCTAGGGTTCCTTCATCTTCCAGAAGCCATTGCGCATAGCTCCGGACTCCAAATGAGGCCTAGTTTCTTGCGTAGAAAGATATTCTGATTATATAAATTTTTTTTGAAATTATTAGTATTAAATTCTGGAAAATTCGTAGAGCACAATATGTCCAAAAATAGACGTGTTTCGATATTTTCGTAATTTCGGGAGAACCCAGAATCAGAATCACGAACCGTTTAAAGTTTTGGAAAGCTAATATCGAGATCATCGACATATATTTTCCTAGAATTTAATTCGAATTATTTATATACTGTTAATTCTGTAGAACTTCTAGGTTAGAATTTAACCATCGGTGCACAATACAAAATTTGTATGTGCCATAATTCCCAAACGAATTTGAATTCGGACGAGCCGTAAATTCCAGCATATTTTTGATGCTGAAATCTACAGGAAATCATGCATGAAAGTTGAGTTTGTGTCGGTTGACTTTTCAGTCAACAGATTGCCTCGATTTGCGTGCCATGAGTCTCGAGTTGATAAAATTTAGTTCTTTGGACAAAATTAGGGTTTAACAATAAAATTAGATTATAATAAGATTAAAATACTATTTTTTGTTATTTTATTCAGAATTAAAATAGATTAAATAGAGGAACCTATTTATCCACTTTTGTAACATAACTTGTTTAATTTATGTGACGGGTAGATCGGACGACGCCTTGAGTTGGGACTTTATCCTTTTCAGACCAGGCAAGATACCTTGCCAAATTGTTTACAGTACTTTGCATGCTATTTATATTTCTGTTTATTCATTGCATGTGTAGTCTCGTTCAGTTATATTTATTGCATGTGTAGTTCGTTGAGTCATTACTATATATATTATATATGTTGACACACACTTGACACCTAGTATCATGAAAGGACAATCATTAGACGTATGGGATTTTAACCACTCTGGTAAACCGTAGTATATAGTTCGCACTACGGGCGTGTGTCGCGCTGGTCGCTACCCCCGCGGTATGTCGATTTCTGGAGTCTCGCTGGTCGCTACCCCCGCGGTATATCGATTTCTGATATCCATTAACGGGTGTATGAGTTGTGAGGTAGATCGAGTAGCCTACCCTTGCCCATACGTCAAAAAGTTGTCCTTATTTGCATTCATATAGATGTCTTGTACATCGTACTTATTTATTTTCAAATAATATGCATGTTTACTGTATTCAAGTTGGCTCATTTTTCTGTATCTTGCTACGTTCCTCTGAGGACCTGGTCCTCTGCCAGGTGTATCTGTTCTTGAGTATTTGCAAGAGCGCAGATTTGGATGGTTATATATGTTTCGTTGATGTCCTCTCTTCGAGCCCGTGATTGCTAGCTGGTATTCTTATATGGTGTTGTTGTGTTGTACTTATTTTGTATTTGCTCTTACATTCGAGTTGGTAGTGGATTTGTTTCCATCCAACTATCATCCTTAGATACTTATGTTGAGATCTAGTTACATAGATACTGGTTATTCATTTATATTGATTTTCTGTGGATGAGATTTATATTGTACCCTGTGACTTGTGACATATGTTTATACCACTTGTGGATTTTATATTCATATTACAGCGTACATTTGGATTTGGTTTCCATATATTGGAGTTGCCATATCCATGCGGCTGGCATGCTTACGTGTTCCTAGTCCTACATATTTTGGGACTGGGGCGTGACATATTTTTATTGGTGGCTCATGCAGGTCGAGAGCATATTGTCTCGGTTACATTATTATACCGAACAAGCCTGCACCTAGGAATAGAGTATATGATCTCATCCATAATTGACTATTATTCATCTTTCTCCTATCTGTTCTATCTGAATAATTGCATCCTGCTTGATTCCTGTACTTCCCTAATAGTTCTTTGAGTATAGCCTTCTGCTAGAATATAGGAACCCCTGTTATTAGGATGATAATTATAGTAGCACACCTATTAAGAATACAATGAGAATATAGACACACCACTAAGTTTAGAATATCTAGTGAACCCTAGAATTCCTTATCTCTAGAATTGGTTTACCATTACCCCTTGATGTAATATGAAGACTTGAGAGTAGTATAGACACCACTAGAGTTAGTTAGAAGTTTGACCATAGTGTTTGACCCTAGTATTGAGGAACCAATAGAAATCCAGGGTTAAATATTAGGGCTGGACCTAACACTTATGGTGAGATAATATTAGAACTATAAACTTAGATCATTATCTTATTAGTAGCAGACAGTACCTTAGGAAGCCAAGAGCAATGAATATAATATTTCTCTTGATCATACCTCGAACATAGCAACTAGCATACCCTTTTCCTTAGAAAATCACGATGCTATATAGAGCCCCCTATTTTAATTTCATATATTGTTCCTCTGCGACCTTAGCGTTCGCTAATTGTGCGACGACCAAATTTTGTTCCTCTATTCTTCATCGTTCAACTCGTGCCATCTGACATTGCTGATTATAGACCAAGTGAATTTATTCTATGTTAGGATATATATAGCTTTCTAGGATTTTGGTGGTTACTCTTGAATTTTGAAATTGTGTGCTTAGTAGTTAGAACTTGATGGTTTAAGCTATTCTTGTAGATTGAGACCTGGCGCTTATCCCTTAGTTTTAAATTGTGTAACATGTACCCCCACCCCGATACGAGTTAGATCCTTTCCCCTTGACGGCCAGTAACTCTTCTATCCTTACTATTGATACTTGCTCCATGAGCGCTATGATTAAGACTTAGGACGACCATGACTTATGTAATGAAAGAGGATACCCTAATAAATACCAAGACCCCTTTCCGTAGGCCTTAATAGGAGTTCTACGGTATCCTTAAGGCAATTACAGTATTAGTTAATTGTTATAAGTTGGGTAGCATACCTCACAACCTAGTATCACATAGTCTTTTGCCCTATTATTGAAGTGTAGCTGAATGACATTAATTGTATGCTAGCATAAGACGACAGTATTTATTCAGACAATAGAATTTAGAGGTCCTTGCCCCCATTTGGTCGACTAGCAACATAGATAAGGAGGTTGTATGATAACTATAGAGATTTGTAGAGTCTTTATTATTATTGCTTATTCTATTTTTTTGTTTTATTTTTATGAACTTGAATTGACTTGTACCTCCTTTCATCATCATCTAGCGTACCTATAATTGTTATACCACCTTGACTTATGCCTCTATTATAGCCTAGTTTTGCAAGCTTATTCTTTCATCAAGCTTGTTCACTATATATGTATTAGTGGATGCATACATTAATACATTTTAGAATCAGTGTACTACGGTCTGATCAACCATAGTGCGCGTGGTTCGCCCTTCGTATAACTACTTTACGTGGATTGAGATATCTAGTGATTAGTAGATGAATGAACTTGCCCTCTTGATATGTCTAAGCATATCGTATCCGTTACATAACTGTACCGATGCGAGCATGTGGATAGGCATTACCAAAATAGGACTTCAATCCACAACTGTTTTGACAATTCCTATTTGAATTTTTTAAACGCCTTGATCCCGATACTTCTATTCTATTACCTTGCCCTTGAACTCTTTATTATTGATCTCCGTCTTCCCTTATTTCGGAAAGATGAAACCTCGTGCTTGGTATAAGTTTGATACACAAAGAGTACTAGATATACCCCATAGGCCGATCACATACTTGAGAATTATTCTTTCATAATTAAGGACATATCATATATGATATAATCGGCGTTAAAGTTTTGAGGATTGAATGACATGAGTAAATAAATTAAGAAATATTTTTCTTAAAGTATATAGCCTTTTGTGATAGATGGGTAAATTCTAAGTTGGGTAGCAGTGCATTGGAAACTCGAGAGGAATTTCTTTTAGATTGTGATCGAGTATGATTAGATTGGGAGAGGTTCAAGCCATTTAATTTTGAGAATTTTAGAAGAATGACCAAGATGATGAGGATTAATGAATTTTAAAAATCTTGATATTGAGGACCCAATATTTATACCTTAAGTACATAATTTAAATTTTTGAGTATTGAAGGTAAAATCATCAATTTGAATTTGAAGGATAAATATATAATTTCAGACTTGAACATTGGTGGACTGCATTTAAATTATTTTTCAATTTGATGATTTAAATTAAGAATTAAAATTTGATGGTTGGACTACCTATTTGAAATATTGAGGATGTGAATAGAATGTAAAAAGTTGAAGAATACAAAAAAATTTATAAGTAAAAATAGGAATAATATTGGACTCGAATTACTTCTAGAGGAGATTATGATAGTTGGAGATCGTGAGGTAAAATTTGATATGGGTTATTTAAATCTTGAAGATATTATATGGATTCAATTTAAATTTGGATATTGATGATTTGGAAAAGTGAGAAGAGATTATAATAGGTTGAATTTTGATTTGAACAATGATTATCTTAATTTTGAAATGATCGCGATAGATTTGAATAGATTTTGTTATTTAAATTTTTGGAAGAGATTGCGATTGACGTACCTTTTGTACGAATGTGAAAGATTTAACAAATTATGCCTTATTTTAATTTCGAGAACGAAATTATTTTAAGTTGGGTAGATTGTAAACTCCCTCACCCAAAATAGGTATTTTGTGTATATTTTATATTATTATATTTATTATAGATGTTGAATTTATTTAGAGTATTCTCTTAGTTAATTAGAAAATAAATTTTTTAGTATATATACTTATATAAATATTTATTTAGAATTATTTTTAGGCTATTTTAGATTATTGAAATTTTTTCCATAATTTTAGTTAATTAAAAACTAGTAACACTAATTTTCTAGGACTTTGAAGAATTTATTTTATGTTCAAACTTAACTAAAAATATCCCAAAATTTTATTTTAGGTTCTAAATAGTCACATATATTTTCTAGAATTGTTTGGGAATTTTCTGTGTATTTTTATTATTTATTGGGAGTAATTAGGCAAATAACTAATTTTTAGGACTTGTAGAATTTATTGTGTAATCTCAGGAATATAGAATAGACCCACATTATTTTTTAGGGTTTATAATATAATTATATATTTTTTAGAATTATTTCAGAATTTTTGGAATAATTTTAGTATTTATTTTTTGTTATATGGGTAAAACTAATGTTTAGAGCTTCTCCTAATTATAGTAGAAAACCTATAAATATAAAATTATCTCAAGTATTTTTATAGGGTTTCTGGATTCAAAATATATTTTTTTTAATTTGTCCAGATTTTTATGATTATTTTTAATATTTATTTGGAGTTATTTAGATTTAAAACGACTTAAATAATGTTTTGATAAAGGCAAATCAGAAATAAATAATATAAATAAAATCATCCAATCAGATTCTGACACGTGTCAGCCTATAGATATCCATTCAGCCACAGGTACATCTCTATATATATATAATATGATAACACTAATTATCCCATTATTTAGAGAGAGAGATTTTGGAGAATTGCCATCTAGGGTTCCTTCATCTTCCAGAAGTTATTGTGTATAGCTCCGTACTCCAAACGAGGCCTAGTTTCTTGCGTTAGAAAGATATTGAGGTTAGGTTTCTGATTATATAAATTTTTTTCTAAATTATTAGTATTAAATTCTAGAAAATTCGTAGAGCACAACATGTCCAAAAATAGACATGTTTTAATATTTTCGCAATTCTGGGAGAACCCGGAATCAGAATCATGAACCGTTTAAAGTTTTGAAAAGATAATGTTGATATCATTGACATATATTTTCCTAGAATTTAATTTGAATTATTTATATACTGTTAATTCTGTAGAACTTGTAGGTTAGAATTTAACCATCGGTGCACAATACAAAATTTGTATGTGCCATAATTTCCAAACGAATTTGAATTCGGACGAGCCGTAAATTCTAGCATATTTTTGATGTTGAAATCTATAGGAAATCATGCATGAAAGTTGAGTTTGTGTTGGTTGACTTTTTGGTCAACAGATCGCCTCGATTTGCGTGCCATGAGTCTCGAGTTGATAAAATTCAGTTCTTTGGACAAAATTAGGGTTTAATAATAAAATTAGATTATAATAAGATTAAAATACTATTTTAGGTTATTTTATTCAGAATTAAAATAGATTAAATGGAGGAACCTATTTACCCACTTTTGTAACCTAACTTGTTTAATTTATGTGACGGGTAGATCGGACGACGCCTTGAGTTGGGACTTCATCCTTTTCAGACTAGGCAAGATACCTTGCCAAATTGTTTACAGTACTTTGTATGCTATTTATATTTCTGTTTATTTATTACATGTGTAGTCTCGTTTAGTTATATTCATTGCATGTGTAGTTCGTTCAGTCATTACTATATATATTAGATATGTTGACACATACTTGACACCTAGTATCATGAGAGGACAATCATTAGGCATATGGGCTTTTAACCACTCTAGTAAACCGTAGTATATAGTTCGTACTACGGGCGTGTGTCATGCTGGTCGCTACCCCCGCGGTATGTTATTTTCTAGAGTCTCGCTGGTCGCTACCCCCGCGGTATATCGATTTCTGATGTCCACTGACGGATGTGTGAGTTGTGAGGTAGATCAAGTAGCCTACCCTTGCCCATACGTCAAAAAGTTGTCCTCATTTGCATTCATATAGATGTCTTGTACAACGTACTTATTTATTTTTAAATAATATGCATGTTTACTGTATTCAAGTTGGCTCGCTTTTCTGTATCTTGTTACGTCCCTCTGAGGACCTGGTCCTCTGCCAGGTGTATCTGTTCTTGAGTATTTACAGGAGCGCAGATTTGGATGGTTATATATGTTTCGTTGATGTCCTCTCTTCGAGCCCGTGATTGCTAGCTAGTATTCTTATATGGTGTTGTTGTGTTGTACTTATTTTGTATTTGCTCTTACATTCGAGTTGGTAGTGGATTTATTTCCATCCAACTATCATCCTTAGATACTTATGTTGAGATCTAGTTATATAGATGCTGGTTATTCATTTATATTTATTTTCTGTGGATGAGATTTAGATTGTACTCTGTGACTTGTGACATATGTTTATACCACTTGTGGATTTTATATTCATATTACAGCGTACATATGGGTTTGGTTTCCATATATTGGAGTTACCATATCCATGCGGCTAGCATACTTACGTGTTCCTAGTCCTACGTATTTTGGGACTGGGGCGTGACATAAGTGGAGCGGTAGTAGCTGTCTGAAGTCGAGCAGGACGAGAGGTTGCAGACCTCTCGGTGGCAGCTGCTAGAATGGTGCGGTGAGACCGTGTCTCTGGAGGCATCCTGAACACAGATCAAAAGAAGTCAATACGGTGCAAGATACGATATCATCAAGGAAGAACAGTAATATTATAAAAGAAAATAATTTTAGAAAATTAAAGATAGCAAAAATCAGGAAGGGTCCTAGTTGTGATTGAGCACACACTCTCTCAGCCTATATCCTATATCCTAACACAGGTAGACCTAAAAACTAGACCTGCATGGGCCGTCACCAAAAATGTGTCACGACCCGCACCCAAAAAATCGAGCATGAGTCGTGGGTACATCCAGCCTATGCCGCAGAATCGATGGTAGAACACTGTCTAGGTCCGTTCTAGGTCACAAATATTTATATCTCACAATAACCTGTCAAGATAACCTCTCCAAAAGGAGGGCAACATCACAATATATATAAACTCAATCACAATAACTATGGGAAGAGTATAAGCACGATAAGATATCAACATAGAAACAAAGAACCAAAGAGAGCAAGTAAAATTCTAAAATATACAGTCCAAGTCTAAAAGTCTACAATATCTCACAGCAGCAAAAAAATAAATAGTACAGTCATCCCAAACACCAACTGGGAACAAACCCAATGAAACCCACCTAGCTATACTAGTGTGCTAGCGGTGTCTCCTCAGCTGGGACAGGCTCCTCCTCAAACTCAGGGTCGCAGCACTCGTCGACACCTAGCCCATAGTAGGTCGGGTAAAAATCCTCGGGATCCTCTGAAAAATATATCCAGTCAGGACTAGAGCGAAGTACATAACTCTGAAAGCAATTCCAAATACATGGTAGGGTGTATATGACTAGCAATATAAAAGAATACAAGATGCACAGGAAAGTAAATACATGGTGGAACTGATAAAGTAAGTGCAATGTAAAACTAGGGAACAATCCAAGTAGTAGAGAAGTAACTGCATGTGAGAAAATAGGAATACTAGGTAAGTGCCTTGAGCACAAGTTCGTTAAGTGATCAACCTAGGTTGCACATGATTTAATCTACGATAACTCCGTTATACGTGAGTTGCATAACCGATATACACATGAACACTGTTTGGATTTGATCACATAACCAACTTCTACTCCCCTCCCGCACTAATACTCTTGGATCCAACCACGACACGCTACGTACATGATAAATAACTCGCGTACATGAAGGTGAGAGCACACAAAGCACATGATAGCATATGAGAATCAATACCCGAAGCACATGATGAAATACACGTGATAGAGTACCCGCTAAACACGGTAAGGGGGATAATATCTCATGACGGGATCCAAGTAGTACCAGCTCGTGAAATAATGTGTCAGAATCAAGTATTACAGTTCTAAAATAGGTAATATATACGCTATCATGAAATGGAAACAATTAAAGGTAGGCACTCGCCTGACGTCCTGAGCAACTAGTGAGGATCGAGATCCGGACTAGCGTCACAAGAACCTATTACGAAAATCAAGGTTAAACGGGGTTCTAAAGAGTTAAACTAATATAAAATAACTAAAAATAAGCTTCTAGGGTTATTCTAGGTCGAACGGGTCAAACCGATAAAATCTGGATTAAAAAGTCAACCCGGGGTCCAAAAAGTTAACTCAGGGTCAAAACTAGGTCAAACGTTGACTTTGGTGGTTAACTGAGGCAATTATGGTCAATTCTAGGTCAAACTAGGGTGCCCCTAAAATTTTAGGTCAAAACTAGCTCATTAAGCTTGTAAACCCTCAAACTCGCCTCTTTGAGATACCGGGACACCCTCGGTATCCGATACCTCAACCTAAGCTATAAACCCCGCGTAAACCCACTAGCACATATACTAACACGCATAAATATATATACCTAAATATATAAACCCAACTTTAATCCCAATCCTAGGCAAACGTCCAATACCTCGCCCCGATACCCAATACCTTGGGTATCCCAAGGTATTGAGATACCTTACTATCTCAAGGATAACAATCTAACCCCTCTCTAATACTATCTAACTAGCTAACTATCTATCTATATATATATATATATATATATATATATATATATATATATATATATCTAGGCAAATATATATGTATCTAATACATATACATATCTACCTACATATCTATATATATATCACACATACATATACACATATATCCATTACCCATCTCATCTATATATATATATATATATATATATATATATATATATATATATATATATATATATATATATATATATATATATATATAGCAGTGAGAGAGAGAGGTAGAGAGATTATATATATATATATATATATATATATATATATATATATATATATATAAAATCTTTCTACCTCTCTCTCTCACTGCTACTACCTACGGCTACTACTGCTGATGCTCCTAAGCTGCTGCTGCTAGTGCTACTGCTGTTGATGCTGCCCTTGCTGCTGCTGCTGCTACATTCTGCTGCTGCAGCTGCTCCATTCTGCTGCTGTCCCCCCTCTCTAGCTCACTCGCACACACACCTCGACACACACTACACCCATATATATATATATATATATATATATATATATATATATATATATATATATATATAAACACACTAACATACATATATATATATATATATATATATATATATATATATATATATATTCTTATACACATATATAGGTACACACACACACACACACACATACACACATATATATATATTGTTTCGGATAAATAAACAAAAGAAATAAGGAAACGATGGGTTTTATTACGAAAAAACCTCGCTCTTTGGTTTTCAAACAAGTTTGTACAGTTTAATCCTATACGAGGATGTCGAGTACAATTTATTTAATCTGAATAAATATTGCTATAGGAGTCTGATCTGCAGTCGATTACTTTGTCCCTTGGACCACACGATGATGAAGAAGTGTCGTAGGAGACAGAAAGCAGCTTCGAAGGTTGCTGAAGAGAGTGGATGCTCGATGCCAAAGTCATCGACCACTACTCTTTGCCTGAGCTCTGAATTCTTCTCTCTCAAAGACTCTTCGGTTCGGATCTTCAAATCTTCGACCATTTTCCCTCCAATTTTTTCGACCTTTAAATCTGCGACCTGGACCTCTGTTGATAGAGGTCTCTATTTATAGAGTTTTAGTAACAGTGACCACTCAGTCGGCGTAGAAACCGAGTAGTGGAAAGTACAACACCCTTTTACACGATGGTTAAAATAACCGTTGTCCGCGTATAAATAACCTTTTGAATGAGCGTGTGATGCGTGTCCAATTAAGAGACAACGCGTATAACTGCTGCGAAGATCACGGCGTAAGAGCCACGTAGGTAGTTATCCCTCGCATAGGAAAGGTTGGCGTAGAAGCCAATAACTGTCACCATGGCATAGAGGCCAAGTAGGCATAGAAGCCAAGTAGGCGTAGAAGCCAAGTGGGCGTAGAAGCCGAGTAGGCATAGAAGCCGAGTGGGCATAGAAGCCGAGTAGGCGTAGAAGATAGCTGATCCTCCTCCCCTGACTGAGGCCTTGAGCAAATTCTGGACCGAATAGCCTTAATATGCGCCAATAAAAATGTGACCTGAGTTGGCATATTCAAGGAGATCGCGTACAGCGTGCTCCCATAGCTGAGAATAACCTGATGGCGTAATGTGCCAAAGTGATAATATGGACGTTTTAGCCGAAATTATGGCTTTTGGAGATATAATCAAATCTCTTGCATTAAATACAGAGATCTGCCACCATCCTGTGCATTAAATGCTGAGGCGTGTCTTCGAAGATTTGCCATCATCCTGCGCATTAAATGCAGATACGCGCCTCGAACCCCGTACGAAGAGCAATTCATGACGTGGCAGTCTGTTTGTCTTCTGCGGAGCGTAAGAAGCTCACGTCTTCTTGTGTGAAACTAGGCAGCATATTCCAGAGGCGTGTCTCAAAGATTTGCCATCATCCTGCGCATTAAATGCAGAGGCGTGTCTTGAGCTCTGCCATCACTCTGCGCATTAAATGTAGAGACGTGTCACGAAGATCTGTCATCCCGAAGATTTGCCATCATTCTGCGTATTAAATACAGAGACGTGCCTCGAGCTCTGCCATCACTCCGCGTATTAAATGCAGAGGCGTGTCTCGAGCTCTGCCATCACTCTGCGCATTAAATGCAGAGACGTGCCTCGAGCTCTGTACGAAGAGCAACTTTTAACGTGGCAGTCTATGTGTCTTCTGCGGAGCGTAAGAAGCTCACGTCTGCCTGTGTAAAACTAGGCAGCGTATTCCCTTGTATGCGTAAAAGCAGTTTACGCCATGGAGATGTCACTAAACGACAGTCTGGGTCGCTGTGCCGCGCCATCATTATAGCCGTCGTCTGGGTAGTCGTGCAGTACTCTTTGTCAGGAGTCAGACGTCAGGTTCACTGTACGACTTGTCAGGTTCATTTTGGGGAATACGAAGCATCTCTCGTACACTTTAATGCTGCATTAAAAGCAGATGAGTTTTACGCCATAAAGGCAAAGTAGTACCCTTTTTACGCTGAAGCAGCCTGGACACATACTGCATTACGCGGATGGTCCTTGAGCTTATATTTTACGCTGAGCTCAGCGGAAAAGCTCTGTTGCAAGTTGATGGCTCTGAAGTCATCTTTTTACGCTGCACAACATCAACATGCTGCGTATAGCTATCCAGCATATTTTTCATGCTTCTACAAGACCCCCTTCAAAGCTTTTAAATTCCTCGTAATTTAAAACGCTTTGAATAAAGCATGAAACGGTCAAGTCTGACACGTTCTTCAAGGCTAACTTTATGGTGGAGTTATTGGGGATCCGTTGGGATTTGGTGGGCTCTCTCTTGCTTATAAAAGGCTGAGGAGTTTAACCTGTTCTTCCCACATTTCCTTCACCACCCTGAGATGATCGCTGGAGTTCGTCGGGTCAATTTGAGGAAGAAGAAGACCATGTTCTTCCATCATGTAAGGAGCCAAAAAAGACGGCATCTTCGAGCAAATGTCCTCTGCAACGATGGATCATGGAAGGATATCATAGCCTCCTTTGCTCGGGATAATCAGCAACTTTGTATGGCGGTTCTTCTGGAGAGAGGAAGGGTCTCATTTGACCACACAGCTTGCAAGCTGTATCTTCTTCTATCATTTGTGGACAAGAGCAGACAAACTAGCTCTGTCCTCGAGTATTGAGTTGGGTGAAATACCTTAACTCAATCTGTCATGTCGCATAGAGCATGGGATCTGCATAATTTAGGCAGGCCAAGTTTTGTATCCTCCCTCCATGTATCATTTTTTTGTTAGTCGGTTACGGAAATCGACCAACTGCTGGAGGAGATGGATAAAGAACTCCACTCATGCGAGAACCTGGCAGAACAGACTCTGGGCGTGGCCTTCCGACGACGATGAGGAAATCCTTTATAGACAGGATTTCCCTCATATGTAGTCATAAAAATGAAGAAAAAACCCTTTTTAGAATGGATTTCTCTCATATGTAATCATGTTTTTAATAAAATTGTCTTTTTCTGTGCATATGATCATCGTGCCATATATTTAGTTGTAAAGTCTGAATATGTGTAGCTTCTACACGTCTGGTAATTTTACGCCGACTCTGATAGAAAGAGTGCTAGGTCCCGTCCTGTCTTTTACGCATAACTAGGGATGCGCAGAAAGCCGCTTAGCATTCGAGCTTTCGAAATATCCTGCTGTTTAGGAATGAGGAACCGCGTAGAATTCTGAACTGTTACTTTTGATAAACAGAATTCTTGTTCAGACCATCATCTTTCAAGAATGATTTCTCGAAAATCCCTTGGAATAGGGCAAGAAATGGCTGTCAAAAACTGAGTTGCCATCTTGAATTATAGATGAAATTTTTAGACTGGAGTCTAGATGAACTTCCAATCGACCCAAGGAGAAGAGTTATTTTCAATGTTGAACTCTGTATGCTTTGGGTACTTGAGATATTTTGAGGTCAAGAAGTAGTATCTTCTGTGTGAACTCTTGCAATTGACCGCCTTGAGAATCGTTCGGATATACGCATATTCTGGCCTGCGTATTATCAGATATGCGGAAAGTCATAGATTTGTAATTATAGATGAGCATAAAATCATAAGTTCATAGCCTCTTGAGCATAAAAGTTGCTGAGCATGAGAGCATCCGGGCATAGAACTGTAGATTTGTAGCTTCTGAAAAGGAAATCTTCCGAGCGTGAAGTTGTGGATCTGTTGCCTCTGAGCGTAAAAGCTACCGAGCGTGAAATCATAAATTTGTAGCTGCTGAGCGTAAAGTCGTAGGTTTGTAGCCTCTCGAGCGTAAAAGCTACCGAGCATAAAAGTATCCGGGCATAAAACTATAGACTTATAGCCTGTGAGCGTTAAACCGTAGATCTGTAGCTGTCGAGCGTAGAAACCTTCTTAGCGTAAAAACCACGAATCTGCTTTGCACAAATTTTTTTTGAATTCGCTGACTGTCCGACTTCTCTGAGTAATATGCTGACGTAGTCCCCAATCATAACCGAATATTAAATGTTAGATTTGGTTCAGGATTCGAGGAGTCAATCCAAACTCTATATATACCCCAAGCTTTTTAGAAAAAAACTTTTCATCCGTCATTTGCAAAAGAAAGCCTTCGACTGTTCGAGTTCTCTCCTTCGTCTCCTCTCCGAGCATTCAGAGCTTTCAGCAATGGCCCCAAAACCGATCTCCTCTTCTAAGGGAAAGAAGATCGACTCTTCTTCTCGCTCTTCTGCCCAAGCGAGAGCGACTTCCGTCGGACATGGCGAGCTTCGTTCTGAGCGAAGTCTCCCGCCGACGAGCAGTGCACCCGGTCTTAAAGATAGAGTTTTTGGGACAAAAAAGAATGACTAAAAATCCTTCGCACATGTTGTACGTGACCGTGCTAGGTCGTCTTCTGTGTTGATAGCCTCTTCGAGGAAGATGATGCACAGAGATGTTTCATCTTTTACGCCCACATTTCTAATGTGTTAGCGTAAAAACTCTATATTTTCGCAGTCGGGCGTAAAAGCACAGACTGTCGAAACTTGGCATAAAAAACTATAAAATTTGAGTGTTACGCAGGGATGGAAATTCCGGCGTAAGAAGCTCAAATTTTGGCAGTCTGGCGTAAAACACAGACTGTCGAAACTTTGCGTATACTGCCAGTCTTGATTTTTATGCCTTGGAATGGGTTTCCAGCATAAAAGCTCAAGTTTTTACAGTCTTAGCGTAAAGCACAGACTGTTGATTTTTGGCATATGCTGTAAGATTGTCTAGTATAGAAACTGACTTGTCTTTCTTGAATTTTGCAGTTAACTTGCATGCGTCTCCGTTGGCTGAGGTGATGGGTTCCGCTGCCGGGATGCTGCATTCCAACTACCTAAGGGATTTATCCCATGTGACATTTCCCATCTCTGGACCCCAATATCCTGAGGGAAGGGATATCCTGATATCGGCTCAAGGAGAGCGGATGCTATTGAGCATGATCAACGGAGAGCCCCTGACGTACATAGACGGGGACCAATACATAAAGCCGGCTTTTCTCTTCGGGAACATGATGGACAAGCAGTCCCAAACGAAGCCCAAGAAAGAACTCTGGGTTTTCCCTGCCGGGGGCTTGGTTCTATATCTGCCCAAGATGCTGAGAGACTATCCCATCTCGGTATTCTTCTATGCTACACATCCCAGGAGGATGTCATGGACGCTGACTCCCGATCCTCACGGCCGGGCGGAGAAGATATTTCATCTGAAAGGAGCTGACCAGGGGTCATTTGTCAGCCGCCCTTCTGTCTCTGTGATGCCGTTCAGGGGACTGTACCCGGGCAGTGTCCTGAGTGAAGACAGTTTAGTGATCCAGCCGGTCCAATTACTGACTTTCTACAATGATTTCATGGGGCACGGGGGAGTATACCCTAAGGTGAACCCTCGGACAAGTGGGTGGATCACCCCTACAAATCTTCGATGGGCTCGCTTAGCTGAATGGGCCCTGAAGCATTTTTAGGCCGAGCTGGAGAGCATTGGTCTGTTCGCAGCTGTGAGTGCTACCAGTGTTGGGTTACCTCTCAACTCCAACCTATTTCTGGCACTGATGGAGCGATATATCTCACTCACCGGGACTTTCGTTACTCCACTGGGGGAGTTGGGATTGGTCCTCCACGAGATGGCAGAGATCTCGAGACTGCCGATGGAGGATACTCCATATGAAGAGTATGTTCCCATGAACCGGGAGTTGGGGGATTCAGATCCTCGGGTAGTGGCCGTGTACCAGGAGCTGATGTGCCACTACCTCGCTTGCACCACTTTTTATGGTGAGCCTTCAGATTTGGCTCATACCAATAAATGAGCGTCCTACCTCTTCTTTCACCGGGCCAGGACTACTAAGCCAGAGAAAGTCTTGGAAGGCAAGGATCAACCTCTGACTTGTCTGAGTATGCTTAGTGCTCGGGTAGTCGATGATCTCCTGGAAGACGCTGGGGCTCCAGACCAGATCCTCGACAAAGGGATAGGAAAATATCCTGCGGGCACTAAGGCCTACAATTATCTGAGGCATTGCCGCAGGCCTCTGTCCAAGAAAGCTCAACTAGCTGGCTTCCTCTCCATATGGCTGCGCCGACTGGTGGTGCCCGGGATTGCATCTGCGTACCGCATTCACCGCAACACGCTATGGCCTGCAGTGCGTTTGGTGTTCGGGTCAAGATTGGACTTGCTCCCTGCCATGGTGTGTCGCATACAAGCTGGCCTGAGGGCCATGACTGATGGGCTGCTCGCCGATAAAACTCGGCGTGATTGTTTTCCCAGGGTAGAATTACCATACCTGTATTTGATGGGATGGTTCATTCTCCATAACCCCAGGGTGATGTCTCTCGGCTCTGGTAGTAGTTCGGGGGGTAGTTTCTTGTTGAACTACAAGAATTCCTCCTAAAACGTGACCACAGTTTTAGACTTTCGACGGGTGCTGAACTTCAGTCACAGCTGGAAGCTTTTCTGTACTGTCCCATCTGTACATCTGAATCAACAGGGGATCAGACTTCAGGATCTAGGCGACGGAAAGACCGTTCTTTCTCGTGAGGCTTTCAATTGGTTGGTCTGTATTAGACCTTCCCATCTACTGTACAGAAGTGAAGACCATTGCTTCTTTGAGCCCTACCTACCTAGTCGGTTCGCCAGGCAATTTGGTTATGACCAGTTGCATGTGGGCAACGCCGTCACCAGCTTCAGGTCCAGAGGCGGACTCATTGATGGAGCGAGAGGATGGCGATACTTCATCATGGGTTGCACTGAAGCAACTGTTACCGTGCCCGTCATTTCACTCTCCACGGAGCTGTGCATACTCCATTCGTATGTCCAGTTTTATGTGGCAACGAACACCTTTCATCGCAATTTTGATATGTATGGAAGTTTTAGGGTGCCCTCTTCCAAGCCTGGGAGAAGAGTCAAAATACCCTCAGTCTCTTCTGACGAGGGTGAAGATACCGTCAATCCAGATGAGCCTTTGTTGGCGGTACCGAGGGGTGAGATACCTCTGCCTGCAGGGCCTCTGGTAATCTCTGGGAAGTGAAGGGCTCCCGCTCCGAAGGAGGATTCCCCTCGCAAGAGGAAGAAGAAGACGGTTACTTGTCCTCTCCGGATTCCCGATAATGAGGCTCCTAGAAGTGAGCCTGTATCTCCCCCTGTTGGGGATAATTCTTTGATTGGAGGTTCCTCGCCTTTTAGAGAGGGACCCTCTACAGTTTCGGCTGGCGGTGCCAGAGAATCTCTGCTGGAGGCTGCTGTCGCTGCTACTGCTTCAGGTAGTGGAACGAGGTCACCTTCGGGGTCGAGCATAATAAAATTTCGTATACGTTTATCCAGATCAGCCTCGGGAGAGGCCCCTGCCGTGTCTGTAAGCGCACCCAGCGAGATTCCACCTGGTGAACCTCGAGTGGATCTCGGCAAAGATTCGGAAGAGTACCTGTAGATGTCAGTTAGCACACCCCCTTTTCCATGTATGACAGCTTGCCTAGCATCATTAAGAAATAATTTACCTGTACTGGCTGTAGACGCGACATATATGCCATCGGCCGTGGGTAAATGTCGTCTCCACGCCTCTTTTTTAGAAAAGTTAACATTATTTCGATATTAACTTCCTTTTGTCTTCTTTACAGGGGAAGATATCTTCGGGGAGGGCAGTGTTGACGCATCTTTTGGCACTGTTTCAGGTCCTAGCGACGATATGAAGGTGCCTGACTTTGAAGAGGAAACATCTTCGGGTGTCGGCTCGCCCGCCGAGGAGATTCTGATATCTCAAGAGGAGGACGAGCCTGTCATTGCGATAATGCCTCCTTTGAGTACGCCGGTCACTTCGTCCGGTGTTGGCGCTTCTTCTTTCGTCGCACCACCAGTTGAGGCGACGGCTGTGGCAACATCGTCTGTGGTCGTTCCTGGAGAGAGGTTCGCCAATATTGTAGCCACTTCCAGCATACATTCGGATCTAGCCCCGCTGACCGAGCAGTATATTGGTATCTTCTACACCACTATGAAAACATTGATATCAATGATGTTGGAGAAGAATATGAGCTTTGAGTCTCTGCGAAGGTCCTCCCAGTTCGTGATAGTGCCGATCAGGGACTTTAACGACACTGGGGTAGCTGACACACTGGAGGAGATAGTTAATGGTTTGGAGCAACCCATTAACGAATATCAACAGCTATCTCGAGGCAGCATTGATGACCTGGTCCAGGCTAGGTTCGACTCCTTGACTGCAGAGCTTGCTGGGCAACTGGAATCTCTGGACAAATCCGTCCAGGAATAGCAGCAGGAGACGGATCAGGAGCATGCCCAAGTGGAGTACGTCATTCCTCAGCTGACTCAATACGAACTCGACTATGAGAAAGTGACAGCAAGGGTCCGCAGATTGAGAGATAAACTCGCTCAAGCGAAGGAACTGGCTGTCTCTTTGTCGGCAACTCGAGATGTGCTGAAGAATCAAATGGAGACTGCTCAGCAGAACCTGACGCATGTGGGTGTCATCCACGCCGATTTTGTACGTGCTCGGTCCGAGCTGTCTGCTTTGAACAATGATGCAGCAAGGTTGGAGCGGGCTCGCGCCGACGTCTTGAACTCCAGGAATGGGAGAATGGCTACTCTAGCACGACAGATTCGCGACCTAACTGCTCCTCCCAAATGATGTACTTTTTGCTTTCCAATATAGTTTTGCTCTTTCCGGGAGTAATAAAGAGGCTTTCATCTGACTTTGTGGACCTATCATTTTGGAATATAAGGTTTGGGTGAAAGTGATATCAGAGGTAATATGGACGTGATATACTCTCGGTAGGTTTTAGTAGGACATATCTATTCAGAGGTTATAAGGACATGATAGAATATGCTTCAGCTAAAATTTGTACACAAAACACTATCAGAGGTAATATGGACGTGATAGGTCTTAAAGTTTCAAATTAGTTAAACATATCTATTCAGAGGTTATATGGACATGATAGAATACGATCCAACTAGTTTCGTTTTGGAAGTAGTTTTGTCAGAATGAGATTTTCACTATATTCCACTTTGAGCAAAGGAGGTTAAGCATAGTACCTCTTCAGGAATTTGCCATTGATAGGAGCCATCAATAGGTCTCCTTTAGGCTTGGCTAACCTGTAAGCGCCGTTGGAGAAAGTCGTCTCGATCACATAAGGGCCTTCCCATTTGGGCTGGAATTTACCCTTACTTCTGTGAGTAAGAATCATCGACCTTCTCACAGCTAAAACTAGCTCGCCGACTTTGAACACTCTTTCCTTTAATTTTTGATTAAAAGCTCTAGAAATGCGTTCCTGGTAGAACGTAATGCGTTGTTGAGCTTGGAGGCATTTCTCGTCTAATCCTTCTAACTCTTGAAGCCTTAACAGGTCATTCTTTTCTTGAGTCAGCTCATTAGCCACTGCTATCTTGAGTGAAAGAATTTGGACTTCGATGGGGAGGACTGCTTCGCTTCCGTAAACCAATGAGAATGGGGTGCAACCTGTCGGTGCTCGTACCGTCGTGCGGTATGCCCAAAGACATTCTCCTAGCTTCTCATTCCAATCCCTCTTGTTCGAAGAGAAGAACTTTTTTAAGAGCTTGATAATGGTTTTGTTGAAAGCTTCCGCCAAACCATTAACAGCAGGATTATATGCCGTAGAGGCCACATTTTGTATCTGATTTTTATCGCAAAATCGATGAAACGCTTGGCTGATGAACTGTGGTCCATTGTCATGAATTATCCTTCGGGGTATCCCAAAGCGATAAATGACATGATGCTTGATGAAGCTGATTACATTAGATGCCTTTACCTCAGTAAGAGGGATCGCCTCTGCCCATTTGGAGAAATAATCCGTGATGACTAGTATGAACCGGTAACCTCTAGAAGAAGACGGGTGAATAGGACCAATGCTATCCATACCCCATGCTTCGAAAGGCCAGGATGCAACCGTAGGATGTAGATGTTCAGAAGGTTGATGGATAAAGTCTGCGTGGACCTGACAGGCTCTGCATTGTCTTGCATACTTTATTGCATCTGTGATCATAGTAGGCCAGTAATAGCCTATTCTCCTGATACGATCCTGTAGCTTAGGACCGGGATGATGCGCTCCGCATACATCGTCGTGAGCTTCACGGATAATCCGTTGTGCCTCATCATTGGAGAGACATCTCAATAGCAGTCCATCGTAGGTCCGGCGGTATAGACACTGTGAAGAAGCATCAAAATAGAAGCATAATGATCGTCTTTTGACGGATACTGCTTCTTTAGGGTCCTTCGGCAAGATTCCATATGCCACGAAATCTATAAAGGGACTTCTCCAGTCTCTCTTGGAAGGATCTGTGTTCACAGTATAGCTGTTTTCTATGTGAAATTTATTTTTTACACAGAATAAATCTCTGTTAAGAAGGATCACCTAATTCTGCCTTCTTATAGGAGTAGCTAAATCCGCAGCTAGACTGGCTAGGGCATCAGCTTCCAGATTCTGGGATCGGGGCACATGCTCTAGGAAGAACCCTTTAAAGGTCATGGCTATCTCGACCGTTGCTCGGTGATAGGGGATGAGGTCTGGATTTCAGACTTCATATATTCCTCTGACTTGATTGACGATCAGCAAAGAATCACCGAATGCTTCGAGAGATTCGACGCCCAATTCTTTAGCGACTTGGAGCCCGATTAGTAGAGCGTTATACTCCGCCACATTATTAGAACAGGGCTCGCTAAGAGAATATGCTCGGTAGATGATGAGTTTATCAGGAGTGACCAGGACAATTCCTACTCCTGAAACCACGTTTCCCCTGGGACCAGTCCTGGAGGCACCATCGAAGAATAGTTACCATGCATCACCTTCTATTACGGAATTATATTCTGCAACTTCGTCGGGAATGTCCTCGTACAGTTTGGAGGTCTCCGGGATCGGATGAGCAGCTAGGAAATCAGCCAATGCTTGGCCTTTGATGGACTTCTAAGGGACGTACACCATGTCATACGGGGTTAATAACATCGCCCAAGTCGCGAGTCGGGAATTAAGAACACTTGGCTTGCTCATAAGTACCCGAAGAGGATTAATCCTGGAGATGATATGGATGGTTTGGCCTGTGACATAGTGTCGCATTTTCTGGATAGCGAACATCAGAGCCAAGCATTCTTTTTCCACTGGATTGTACCGGTGTTCGGCTCTGACCATCATCCTGCTGAGGTAGTAGATAGCCTGTTCATCACCCATATCGTTCTTCTGTGCGAGAAGACCTCCCAGTGAATGATCCATCGCTCGAACGTACAACAAGAATGGTCTTCCTATGACGGAAGGCACCAGAACTGGTGGACTAGTGAGGTAGCATTTGATATCACCGAATGCTTGCTGACAGGTTTCGTCCCATACGAAGGATACACCTTTCTTCTTGAGACGAGAAAAAGGCTGACATCTCCCAGAGAGGTTGGATATGAATCTTCGGATATAAGCCAGACGACCTTGAAATCCCCTGAGTTCTCTCAGATTATGGGGCGGTCGCATTTCTAAGATAGCCTTGACTTTATCAGGGTCCACTTGAATGCCTTTGGCGGTAATGACAAATCCCAGGAATTTGCCGCTAGATACACCCAGAAAGGACTTTGTAGGATTCATTTTGAGTTGATGTTGGCGCATCAACTCAAATACTGTCTTCAAGTCTTGGATGTGATTATCCTTGAGGCAGCTTTTGACAGCTACATCGTCTACGTAACATTCCACCGTCTTGTGTAAATGCTCATAGAATATGTTACTCATAGCCCTTTGGTACGTAGCCCCAGCATTCTTCAACCGAAGGGTATGACCGTATAGCAATATACCCCTAGTGGCATCCGGAAGGCAGTATGCTTCTCGTCTTCAGGATGCATTTGATTTGATTGTATCCTGAAAATCCGTCCATGAAAGACATACGTTCAAAACTGCATGTATTGTCAATCATGACGTCTGTGATGGGAAGAGAAAACTCATCCTTGGGGCAGACTGCGTTCAGATCTCGGTAATCGATGCAGACACGTACTTTCCTATTTTTCTTCATGACCGAGACAACGTTGGCGACCCAGTCGGGATGTTGTTCTTCCCGGATGAAACCGCAGGCTATCAACTTCTTGACTTCAGCTTCAATAGCGTCCATCATATCCGGGCAGAACCGACGTTGGTGCTGCTTCACAGGCTTCGAATCGGGCAATATATTGAGTTTATGAGTAGCCCCCTTTGGATCAAGACCTGGCATATCCTCATAATTCCATGCAAAGACGTCGATATATTCTTTTATCAGCTGGATAATTTCTTCCCTTTCTTCTTCAGAAAGATTGTTACTGATAAATATCAGCTTTGACGAAAGTTCATCCCCAACATCGATCCGGATAACTTCATCTTCAGTGGGAGGTTCTCTCTGCTCGAACCAAAATTCCTATTGTGTATCTATTCGTTGAGCCCAAGTATCATTCTCAAATGGTTCAGATTCTTGCTCGTCTTCTTCGAAAGGATCTACCACTACCGTATTTACCGATAATGTTCGTTCGAGAGCATCAGATGAGTAGGAGGGCGAGGAGCCATTCTGAAAAGAGGAAAAGATATCCTCGTTTGACTCAGAAGTTGTAAGGGAGGTGGTATACCCTAACCCGAAATTGGTTTATTGATAGTAGGGATCTCCGTACAGCGGTATTCGTCTGCCTTTCCCGTAGTTGAGACCTAGTTTCAGTTTCAAGTCATAACCCATACTTTGCATGATCTTCAGAGCTTGCAGGCTGTATCTGTGAACTTGTATTTTCCCAACATCGTCGTTGAAAGAATCTTCTTGTACAGTTGCTGCGATGCGCATGTGGCCGAAGACTATTGAATGCTGACTGCTGCGAGTAGGCAGAACAATGAAGATAGAATCCTCATGCGGTCCATATGTCGTTGTGACATTGGATGATGACGCTACTTCCCACATATACGGATGATAGGAGTCTATAGCTTCCAAGAATTTTTGTGCTATAGGTCCTATATCGTCATGGGGAGAGGATTCCTGATTTGGAATTTGAGCATCAATATACTAGAAAAGAGGATCTTTATTATCATCCGAAATCGCATTCCTGGTTGCATTTACATCAATCGACTGCCTGTTGCACCGAAGGCTGATGACCAAGTATAGAGGCTTCTGGTTCAAAGTGATCACTAGAGGATCACCCCATTTTCCTGACCTGGTTCTGTTCAGGTGGATAGCCATAGGCTCCATAGCTTTTGGACGAGTAGTCCGCCCTTTCACCTTGATTGACAGAGGTTGTTCGGCAGAGGGTTCTTCTGGCTCCCGGTGGGATTCCTTCTCTGCTTCGCCTAACACCTCTTCCATGTAGTCTTGAGAGTATAATACGGCATCAGAGTAGTAGGATTCTACTCCTCTAAACGGGTTCAGGTCAGCAAACTCCGTTTGTACTGTTCCTTGGATATCTACATATTTAAAGCATTGATTTAGAGTCGAAGAAACGATGTTGTGGTCGTGGATCCAAGGTCTACCTAGTATAATGTTGTAGGATACCTCTGAATCAATGAAATAACATGTAGCCACTGATCTAAGGTCTTCAATCTGGATCCTCAGACGAATTTTCCCCAACGGCTTACTCTTCCTGGCGTTGAAACCCACGATTATAGTGGTGGTGTAAGCCAATTAGCTGGTAGGAATTCTCAGCGGTCTGAGCAGACTATGAGGAATGATGCTGATCGATGATCCCGGATCTATGTGAATCCGGTCGACCTCCATAGAACCGACGTATCCGGTGTAATAGAGGGGTCTGTCATGCCTGTTATGCTTTAACAGCATGTCATCTTGAGTTAAAGTGATATTCGGGACCACCTCCATCACACCGTGGCACCGAGGACATTCCACGGGTTTTTTGTCAGGGGACTTGAGCTGGGTCAAGTATGCATCCGCCTGCATCAATGCTTCACTCAGGGCTTGACGAGTGTCTTGAGAGAGCCTGAGTAGTTCAAAGATGGACAACCTGGCTGGTGTATTAGCCAGTTGGGCCAGGATGTCGAAGTTGTATGGCTTCTATAAACCTTTGTTTTGAATATTTTTCACAGGTTTATCGAAGCGCACTTCTTTTTGCTTCCCCTTGTCCGCCGAATTTGGTCTCGAAGGACCGGTCTCTAGTATGTCAGGCTCTGGTTCTGAAGGCTTGGTAGCTGAAGCGTCTGCCGGTGCATCTTCCTGACTTGCTCCATAGTCCTTGAGGTAAGCTTTCCCTGAACGGGTTCCAGTAGCCAAGACCTCATCTTCTGATGTCGAGTGTACCGAACCATGTGACATGGTTTACGCTTCGAGTTCCTTTTAAACTTAGCCTTAGCAGCTTGAGTCTCCTCCTCGATCTCTGGCACCAGATCTGGATGAACCCACATAATCTCGCATCGCTGGGTAGTTAGGGGTACCAGGTCATGATTTTGACCTCTAGCTGAAGGGAGATTAACGATGTTCATCGTTGTCCGGGACATAGGTGTAACACCATCCGGGACCTCTTGGGGAGGCAGATTGCCAAATTACAGAAAGATTATGTTGGCTGTGACCGTCTTCTCGCTGTTGCGCAGAGTGATGGCCTTAGCTTCGATCAGCTCTTGGATCTTCCTTTTCAGTACATAACACGCCTTCGTAGGGTGGTGTATGTATTTATGGAAGATGCAGTACTTGGGGTTGTTAGTACTGCTGACTTCATTAGGCCGCTTCTTCTCGGGAAGGGTAATCTTGTCGCTTTTGACGAGACACTCGAATATGCTTGAAATATCGTCGTCGTCGAAAGAGTATACTTCAATGGGCCTGGAAGTCCCAAGTTTCGTTTGTGTGGTTGCCGCAGTCTTTTGCCTGGACGTATTGATTGTCAGAGCTTCTTTCCTTTTGGAACCACGAGGATGGTCGCTGTTGGGGGATGACCTCTTGCCTCTATCGGAGGCAGAGATCATGATGCCATTATCATGCGCCTTTCGACTGTTGTCCTCGGCGGCTACCGCTGAGATGATGAACGAGGGCCAATCATGGAACTGATATGGTCCTGTGTACACCAAGATTATGGGAAAAAGGTTCTTCCTGCAAATGTCCACCAATGCCGAGTTTGGAACTCCAGGAGGCATTTTCAAAGTGGCTTGACAAAAATGTTCGATGAAGGTACGAACGTCCTCTTTTTCCCTCTGCTTCACTTCGATGAGAGAGGACATAGACATGTCCATCCCTTCCTCGTTGAATCGTACGAAGAATAAAGCCTTGAAGTCTTCGAAGGAAGTAATGCAATTGTTCGTCAGGCTGCGGTACCACTGATTAGCCACTCCCGAGAGACAACCCTTGAACACCCGAGTGAGGAGGGCGTCATTCCCTTGCAATAAAACCATCATCATACTGAAGTAGTTCATGTACTGACTCGGAGATGTTTTTCCCTCGAACAAAGCCATAGTCTGTGATTTGTATTTAGGAGGGAAAGGGGCCTCTTCCCAGATAGTCGGGTAAGGTTGGTTGATTCCCAATTTCTTGAGCTGATCTTTGTGCTTCAAGGCATCGAATTGGGCTTTCAACTCCCGTATTGCCTGCATCGGATTTTTAGCCGGTAGCGGGACTACAGAGTGGTGAGGAATTGGTTGCATTAATACATTCTCTGAGCGAGAAAGCAGAGGAACTGCTGACTCCTGATCTAGAGCAGGCTCTTGGATCGTGTTGGATGGTGGTAAGTCCACCCCCACACGTATCTGAGTTGGAGGGACCGATGCTTGAGCCATTACAGCTGTGTATTGAGTCAGCATCATCTGGTGCATGTTCTCCATCATGGATTGCATTTCTTTCAGAGATGTCTCCAGCATAGTAATGTGTTACTCAGCGCTCCCGAACGGGGAAGCTTCCTCGTGTTCATCTAATTGCATAAACTTCCATCTCCCTGGGTGTCATTGAAGGATGAGTATAGGTCTCTGTAGAAGTTGACTCTATACTTTCAGCATCTAATTCGGAAGACTGGCGACCCCCAGCATCAGAATCAGAAGAGTACGAAGCCGATTGTCGCGATCTCGAACGGGTGTTTTGGAACACCCCAGCTTCAGTGTTCCTAAGGAGCTTGTTGAATCTTCTTCGGCTCGGAGTTCTAGAGGGATGACGTCTTGAGCTCGATCTTTCTCTAGGTATGTGTGAAGCCATGTTCACTGATGCATGTATGGGCTTTTCTTCCTGGAAAGACGGAGAGTAGTTCAACCGGTCGAAAACCGACCATTTTGTTTCTGAACAGCAACAATTAATTACAATCCTATGACTATTACAATAGTGCTCGTTAGGAGGCATAATAGACATGTTGGAAGTTCCCCTATCCTTGCGTTTCTGGATCAGATACTCATGCAGGTCAAAAGGATTTGCAGAAGAAGAAGAAGAAGATGGCTTGTTCCTTCTGTTCATATCAGTGGGCATGCGGATGTTGGAAACCATAGTTTTTCCTGTGCCACCTGTATACAACAGGTTGGCCATCTGGGTAGCGGATAATTCCCGAGGAGTTTGTCTTTCCGCAAACTGAGCCTGCTTTACGCTGAGGGACCTCCCCTGGCGTAATTCTGGCTGGCGTAAAGCTGAGGAGGTCCTCAGTCGGCCGTCAGCTCCTCGCGTAATCTGGAGGGCGGGCAGATTCTTCCCTTGCTGAGAAGTTGAGCAGTGCGCCACTTGCTTTCCCTTGCGTAGATTGCAGGAATCATCTGCTTTTCTGCGGAGGGCAGATGCATCTTTACGTACGGAGTGCATTTGGAACTTCTGATTTGGCGCTAAGGCATTGTCAGAAATTCTGTCTGCCACGTCATCGACGGAAGACTAGATTTTACGCGCAGAGCGCGGTGTAGGCTTCGGGACTAGCGCTGAGACATTGTTCGAAGTTTTGTCTGTTCCATCAGTGACGGGAGACTGAGTTTTGCGTACAGGGCATGATGTATACTTCTGGATTTGTACTGAGGCATTGCAAGAAGTTTTGTCTATTTCATCAGTGACGGAAGACTGAATTTTACGCGCAAGGCACGGAGGGAGCGATGCTACAACCTCATTGGTCGGAGAGGTCGAAGAGTCGACAGGAATGGTAGGGGATGTCTTGGGCATCCAGACCTTACGCAGCTTTCTGTTGTCTTGGACAGAGAGAGAGTGAGAGCTACCCCCTGTTCGAAGCATATCTTCGTAGGCAGACTGGTCGAACTGGACGACCAGTGTCTTTTTTATGGATCCCACAAATACCGCATCGTATTGAGAAATTGCTTCCTCATCAGAAGAGAAAGATGTCCCCAGCAGAGTCGCCATCTTATTTCGGATAAATAAACGAAAAAAATAAGGAAACGACGGGTTTTATTATAAAAAAACCCCGCTCTTTGGTTTACAACAAGTTTGTACAGTTTAATCCTATACGAGGATGTCGAGTATAATTTATTTAATCTGGGTAAATATTGCTATAGGAGTCTGATCTGCAGTCAATTACTTTATCACTTGGACCACACGATAATGAAGAAGTGCCGTAGGAGACAGAAAGCAGCTTCGAAGGTTGCTGAAGAGA